>JAJHZJ010000490.1:1800000-2027500 GCA_023548195.1 Bettongia penicillata ogilbyi
TAGAAAGAAACAATTGAAGTATTATGGAAATACAATCAGGATAACACAAGATCTAGCAGCTTCTTCATTAAGTGGTCAAAGGGCATAGAATATTGTATTCCAGAAGTCAAAGGAACTAGGACTAAAACCAAGAATCGCCCACCTAGCAAAACTGAGTATAATATGTCAGGGGAAAAGCTGGTCTTTCAATTAAATAGAGGACTTTCAAGCATTCTTGATGAAAAGACCCGAACTGAAAAGAAAATTTGACTTTCAAACACAAGAACCAAGAGGAGCATGTAAAGGTAAACAGGAAAGAAAAATCATAAGGGACTTACTAACGTTGAACTGTTTACATTCCTACATGGAAAGCCAATATTTGTAACTCTTTAAACTTTTTTCAGTACCTGGGTAGTTGGGTGGGATTACACACACACACACACACAGAAGGACACAGAGAGAGAAAGACAGAGAGACAGCGAAAGAGAGCACAGGGTGAATTGAACAGGATGGGGTCATATCTTAAAAAAGTGAATTATTTAAGGGATGAGAGAGAAATATATTGGAGGGAGAAAAGGAGAAATGGAATGCTGCAAATTATCTCTCATAAAAGACACAAGCAAAAGACTTTCCAGTGCAGGGGAAAAGGGGAGAGGTAAGAGAAAAAAACATGAATCTTACCCTCATCACATTTGACTAAAGGAAGGAATAAAATGCATACTCATTTTGGTATGAAAACCTATCTTACAATACAGGAAAGTAGTGAATAAGGGGATAATCAGAGTGGGGGAGATAATGGAAGGGCGGGCAGAGGGAAGAGGGAGCAATTAGAAGTCAAGATTCTTGGGGAGGGACAGGATCAAAAGACAGAATAGAAGAAATGGGGGACAGGATAAGATGGAGGGAAATATAGTCAGTCTTACACAGCATGACTATTATGGAGGTCATTTGCAAAACTACACAAATATGGCCTATATTGAATTGCTTGCCTGCCCAACGGGAATGTGTGGGTAGGGAGTGAGGAAAAGAAGTTGGAACTTAAAGTTTTATGAACAACTATTGAGTGTTGTTCTTGCATACAATTAGGTAATAAGAAATGCAGATAATGGGGTATAGAAAGTTATCTTGCCCTGCAAGACAAAAGAGAAGATGGAGATAAGGGAAGGGGGGAATGTTAGAAGGGAGGGCAGATTGGTGATAGGAGTAATAAGAATGCTTGAATTTTTAGGGTGGGGGTGGGTAGAAATGGGGAGAAAATTTGGAACTCAAAATTTTGTGGAAATAAATGTTGAAAACTTAAATAAATTTTTTAAAAGATCATACTTCATCTGCCTATGGGCCCTTTAATATTTATTTTTAAATATGTCCTCTATAAGATATTATTTTTAAAAAAATCTTTTCCCTACAGTAAATGAACTGGAAAAATATCCATGCTTAACATAAATTGAACTATGGGGAATATTTAAGCTATATTTCCATTCACTATGTACAATGTAATTCATAATTGAAAGGTAATAATAATTGTTTTGATTTTTTAAATGTGTATTTCAGTTTTCCATTAAGAAACTGTAGTAGACAAAAGAATGAGTGTAAAATGCCCTTTATTTTTCCCAGTTTTCACATTCTTAGTGAAATATTATTCTTTTGAATAACTATTAATTACAAATACTTGATGTCTGGTCTTGTCTAACACTATCCAATCACATGCCAATGTATAAACCATTCCTCCTGGGTCTCAGTTTCTGTAAATGTAAAATGAAGAGGTTATTGTCATTCTAAGATGTTTCCAGTTTAAGATTCTTATGTTGATAAAAAGATAAACGCCATTTTTTCCTTAGTGAATCCACTATGTGAAGTCCAACTTCAAAAGCAGAAGATTTAGAGATGGATTATTCTCCAGGATAAAAATATTCGTTGCTGGATTTAAAAAAATAAAACATCCACAAACACCATTAAGTATTGGTGTAACCTTTGGCAAATCATTAGACCTCTCTAGGTCTCTATTTCTTCATATGTGAGAGTAGAAGTTGGAATTTTCTCTGATACTTCGTAGCTTTATGACCTTGAGCAAGTAATTTAACTTCTCTGGGCATATTTGACTCATATATGAAATGAGGAGATTAAATTAGGTCACCTTTAATATTTTTATATCTTTCAATTTATGAATCAATTTCTTAAGATCTCTTCCAGTTTAAAAATTATCTGACTACTTTTATGCACTTCAATTAAATTATGAAATTAACAAAAATTTCACTTCCATACTTTTTAAAGAACACCCAGCTTTTATAAAAATAAAATAGATGCCTGCATTATACTTATTGCAATTTTTGTTTAAAAACCTTTTTTTTCTGACATAATCATGTATATGCCATTTAAACATTATTATATGATCTTTATCATTCGAATGTAAAATTCTTATTTTTTTCAAAGCTTAAGTCTTGTAATGGACTTTCAATTCAAATGCCAATTGCCACATAAGTTATTTTCACTCCAAAACTCTCTACAATTATCCCATTGATAGCCTTCAACTATTTTTGTTAAATTCTTAAAATGAAAGCTTTGCTCACCACTGCTCTTTCTAAAGAAAACATAGCAATTTATATCCAGGGCAAAAGCATATCTGCAAATGAGACACTTTCGCCTTTAACAGATGGACTTCTTTCAATTCATTGATTTTGGGATGTTAAAAAAAGCACCAGAAAAGTGTTCTTAGTAATTTTTATTGAATAGTGCCCTATTAAAGACGGAAGGCAGTGCAATAAATAACAGTAACCTTTGTGTGGCACTGCTATAGGCATTATTAAGGCCAACAACTTCTCATGGGATTGAACACAGTCTTGGTGCTAATTACCTTTTTCTATATGAAATGTTAACTGTCTAAGAATTAATGGAACTAATCCTTTCCACTAATCTAATGTTTTAAGAGTTATGTCATCCCTAAATGTCTTAGTTGTTTAACTGATCAGTGAATTTCCAAGGTATTTCAAGTCTCTCTGTCTCTGTGTCTTTCTCTCCGTCTCTTTCTACTTCAGCACATTAATGAGACCAAAGAACTCCACAGTCTTATTTGATAAAGGGCACTCTAGCAAGGGCAAATTCTCACATTAGTCTGTTACTCAAGTTGAAGATTTGACTGACACAGCATTATAAAGCTGTTTGATCTTTTCACTCACTCATAGCATCATCAATCCTTGCACAAAGGGACATCTAGATGAAGCATCCAGACAAGCGTGGAAAATAGCACCTTGTCCCTGTCATAGCTGCAGTGAGGAGACAGCCTTGGGTAGGCTTGAAGTTATCATTTATTCCCCTGTGTATCACTATTCTGCAGCAAGAGTTGGATTACAGAGAGGCTAAACTGCAGTGATGTTTATAAGTAGGATGATAAGGTAATTTCTCTGACTCTCCTTTTTGGAACTGGAGGCTGTTAGTTGCCACCATGATGAATGTCATCATTTATAGAAAAATTAGCTTAAGTTCAAAATCTAATCTGTATGATCCCTATAGCTATCTAATACCATGTGGGACAAAATACTTCAGAGGATTTCATAGAGTGTAGCAAAATCTCTGTGGTTGGAAGAATAAAGAAGATAAGATAAACTCTACTGTATTGTTAAAAATTTTGTTACTGCATATAATTCAGCAAGAAAAAGAAAAAAAGAATCATTGGTTTGTCATAAAGAGACGTGTCTGCTAAATAGGTAGAAAAAATAACATATTTGGCAGATTCTTTACAATATTCACAAATCAGAGAAGATAGATCAAAGCTTAGTCTCTTAAAATTTTACTGTTTTATTATACAATTTATTATTGACTCTAAAACTCTGCTCAGTTTTCATCTACTGAATGAGGCCTATTCCAGTTACTTACCTACTCCCAAACCTTTTAAGGCCTTCCATTCTAAGATGACTTTCAATCTCCTCTGTATTGTAACTACATAGTTGTTTACATACTGTTTTTTTCTCATTAGAACTCCTTGAGTAAGCTACTGGAGTATAGGTAAAATTTAATCTTTCTTTTGATGCTTGACATTTAAAATGTGTTTAGCACATAGAAAATAATTGCTAAATATTCATTGAGTGACTGGCATACATCAATAAATGGAAATATTTCAATTCTTGAAGGACAGAAAGCTGTATACCAAACCATGGAATTCAGTTATATACAGTTTTTATAGGGTATATTATATTTAAATCTATACTGACAAAACTGCCCTCTTATCTGCATCCCCTTCTGAACTTCTTTTTTTCTGTGTATTTTTTAAATATGCTTCATTGTGCTTCCTTGCTTTAAAGTATTATTATTTACAATAGCTTAAATATAGACATTCAAAATAATAGCTAATATTAGCATATAGCATTAATGTTCGCAAAACGTTTTATATATAATCTCATTTAATCCTCCTTATTATACCCTTCTCCAGATTACGAAACTGAGGTGACATATATAGAATTACAGATACTAAGTATCTAAAGGCAAGTTTCAAACTCATTTCTTCCTGACTACAGAACGACTGCTCTACTAGAACAATATGTCTCTGAAAATAGTCCTATACCAAAGACATCCCTGATACAAATTACACTGTGCTTAATATTATTTTTGAAAGAGAAAAAATGTTCATAAAAACAGAGACTATGAGTAGCAGAATAGTTCCATACTCTTCCAGTGAGCTGATACTCTAACATCAGAGGCATCATGATGATGTCATGAACATGATTGCAAAGGAGAGTTAAACATTTTCAAGCAGCCATATAACCCAGTGAATAGGAAAGATTCTTTTAAAAAAAAAAAAACCAGTCATTTATTTATTTATTTATTTATTTGACTTTTTATATTCATTTTCACAAAATTTTGGGTTCCAAATTTTCTCTCCTTTTATCCCCTCCCCCACCCCAATACCCCAAGCATCTAATTTTCCCTATCTCCAATCTGCCCTCTCTTCTGTCATCCCTCCCTTCTCTTGTCTCCATCTTCTCTTTTCTCCTGTAGGGCCAGTTGACTTTCTATTCCTCATGAACTGTATATCTTCTTTCCTAGTAGCAACAACAATACTAAACAGTTGTTCCTAAAACTTTGAGTTCCAAATTCTCCCCATCCCTTCCTCCCCACCCATTCCCTTTGGGACGGCAGGCAATTCAAAATAGGCCATATCTGTGTAGTTTTACAAATGACTTCCCTGATAGTCGTGTTGTATAAGACTAACTGGATTACCATCCCTCCTAACCTGCCCCTCATTATTTCTCTTCTGTCTTTTGATCCTGTCCCTCCCCAAGTGTTGACTTCAAATTGCTCCCTCCTCCCTTTGCCCTCCCTTCCATCATCCCCCCCTTTCATTATCTCCTTCTCCCCCACTTTCTTATACTGTAAGATAGGTTTTCATAATAAAATGAGTGTGCATTTTATTCCTTCCTTTAGTCAAATGTGATGAGGGTAAACTTCTTGTTTTTTTTTTTCTCAGCTCTCCTATTTTTCCCTCCACTAAAAAGTTTCCTACTTGCCTCTTAAATGACATATGTTACCCCCTTCAATTTCACCCTCTTTCCTCCCACTACATTTCTCTCTCACCATTTATCTTAATTTCTTTTAAGATATGGTCCCATCCTATTCAGTTCAATCTATGCTCTCTGTCTCTGTAAGTGTGTGTATCTGTGTATGTGTGTGCGTGTGCATGTGTGTACATGTGTGTGTGTGGTCCCACCAACTACCCAGATACTGAAAAGTTTTAAGAGTTAAAAATATTGTCTTTCCATGTAGGAATGTAAACAGTTCACTTCTGGTAAGTCCCTTAAGACTTCCCTTTGCTGTTTACTTTTTCATGCTTCTTCTCATTCTTTTGTTTGAAAGTCAAATTTTCTTTTCAGCTCTGGTCTTTTCATCAATAATGATTGAAAGTCCTCTGTTTCATTGGAAGACCATATTTTCCCCTGAGGTATTATACTCAGTTTAGCTGGGTAGGTGATTCTTGGTTTGAGTCCTAGTTCCTTTGCCTTCTGGAATATCCTATTCCACGCCCTTTGATCCCTTAATGTAGAAGCTGCTAGATCTTGAGTTATCCTGATTGTATTTCCATAGTACTGGAATTTCTTTCTAGCTGCTTGCAAGATTTTCTCCTTGAACTGGGAGTTCTGGAATTTGGCCACAATGTTCCTAGGAGTTTCTCTTTTTGGATCTCTTTCAGGTGGTGATTGATGGATTCTTTCAATGCTTATTTTGCCCTCTGGTTCTAGAATGTCAGGGCAGTTTTCCTTGATAATTTCATGAAAGATGATGTCTAGGCTCTTTTTTTGATCATGACTTTCAGGTAGTCCCATAATTTTTAAATTGTCTCTCCTGGATATATTTTCCAGTTCAGTTGTTTTTCCCATGAGATATTTCACATTCTCTTCCATTTTTTCATTCTTTGGATTTTGTTTGGTGAATTCTTGGTTTTTCGTAAAGTCATTAGACTCCATCTGTTGCATTCTAATTTTGAGAGAATTATTATCTTCAGTGAGCTTTTGAGCCTCTTTTTCCATTTGGCTCATTCTGCTTTTGAAAGCATCCTTCTCCTCATTGGCTTTTTGAACCTCTTTTGCCAATTGAGTGAGCCTATTTTTCAAGGTGTTAATTTCCTCAGCATTTTTTTGGGTCTCCTTTACCAAGGTATTAACCCGTTTTTCATACTTTTGTTGTATCTCTGTCATTTCTCTTCCCAGTTTTTCCTCCACCTGTCTAACTTGCTTTTCAAAATCCTTTTTGAGCTCTTCCAAGGCCTGAGCCCACCAGACATCCCCCTGGGATGTCTGGGGTACTGAGGCTCCACCTTCCACGTCTTTCCCTGATGGTGAGAATATTTCCTCATCAGATCCGAATGTTGGGATCATTTGCATCTGTTCGAAAAAACTCTCTATAGTCTTGTTTTTCTTCCCTTTTCTAGGCTTTTTCCCAGCCAATTACTTGACTTCTGAGATTCCTGTCCACCTCCGCCTAGATCCGCCCAGCTAGTGCTTAGGGTCTGAGATTCAAATGGATTTTCCCCACCGGCCGCTAATCAATGTGACCTTTTGTTCTGGTGCTGGGGTGGGGGCAGGGCCACCTTCCAGGCTCAGCTCCCTCAGGGGCTTTATGCAGAGACTTTCAGGAATGGAGCGAGTGGGAGCGGGGTGGGGGGCCCGCCTCTTAGGCTCCGCTCCCTCAGGGGCTTTATGCAGAGGTCTTCAGTAATAGAGCGGGGTGGGGGCAGGGCCGTCTCCCAGTCTCAGCTCCCTCAGGTTTTATGCAGAGACCTTCCGTAATGAAGATCCTGCCTGCTGCTGGGGGATTCCTGAGTCCTGGGCCGCTGCTGCCTCAGCCGCCACCCACCCCTCTGCTGCTTCCTGACCCAGTCTCTGCCGCCGCTGCTTCCTCCCGAGGGGGCCCGAGTCACAGAGACGCCCTGCTCCCCCTCTCGTCCAGCCCAGGCTTCTCTCTCACTGACCTGTAGCTTCTGTGGGCGGAGAGACTTTCCCGGCTGCCGGAGCTTCCGTCCCTGAAGCCTGCTCGGATCAGCTTCTCTGTGGCCACGGCCAGGGCAGTGCTGGGGTGGGGTCCGCTTTCCGGAGTGCGACGGACCCTGGGGACGGCTCTCCAGGGCTCTCTGGCACTGAAATCTCTTCCACTCCGTTTCTGTACCACTTTCACTTGTTCAGAAGTTATGGGGGTCTCTTTTTACATTAATTCTATGGGTTTTGATTTTGGAGCTCGTAAACGTGCGTCCTTCTACCGAAAGATTCTTTCAATGCATTTTCAAGGTTAAGAGTGGAAACCTTCCTGGTAACAAATGACAGACAATGCATTCTCCTCACTGCTTTTATTTGCCACACATCAGCTGGATCATGATATTAGGGAAATACTTTTATTCTTGTTTTCATTGTGTTAAGGCAGAGGATTGGAAGATGAATATTGGACAATGCTAAAGAATGGATTGACTAAACATATCATTTATAAGAAAGGGCTTCTATTTTGTGGGAATTAGTTAGTGGTTAATGGTGGAGCTGTTAAAATAGAATAAAAGAAACATTAAAATACATTGAATACATTAAAATACATTAAAAAAACAGTGAAAGAGAAGTACAGAGGGCAACACATTAATAAATAAAACAGCTTCTTATAACCCGGTAAAACAGAACATCACACTTTCTTGCATGATATTCTTCCTTGATCTATATTTTTATATATTTAATTTTCTACCAATTACATGTGAAAAACAATTTTTAATTTTTGTTGTTAAGTTTTGCATTCCAAATTGTATTCCTCCTTCCCTCCTCTTGCCACTTCCCGAGACAGTAAAAAATCTGGTATAGATTATGCATGTGCGATCATGTAAAATATTTCCATATTAGTCATTTTGTGGGGAAAAAAAAAAAACTTCAATAGAAAGAAAGGAAGGAAGGAAGGAGGAGAAGCATAGTATGTTTCAATCTGTATTCAGAAACCATCAGTCCTTTACCCTTTCTGAAGGCAGATAGCATTTTTCATCATGAGTCCTTTGGTATTGTATTGAATCACTGTATTGCTGAAAATAGCTGTTATTCACGGTTGTTCATCATACATATTGTTACTGTACAATGTTTTCCTGTTTCAGCTCATTTCACTTTGTTTCAGTTCATGCAAGTCTTTCCAGCTTTTTCTGAAATTACCCTGCGTGTTATTTCTTATGGAACAATAATATACCATTAAAACCATACTCCACAACTTGTTTATCTGTTCCCCATTACAATCATATTCCACAACTTGTTTGGCTGTTCCCCAGTTGATGGGTGTCCCTGCAATTTTCAATTCTTAGTCACTAAAAAAAGAAAAAGAGCTCCTATAAATATTTTTGCACAAATAGGACCTTTGCCCTTTTAAAAAATTTCTTTATGATATACTTGGTCTTTATATATTGAAATATTTGTCATTGCTAAAGTCATACTGGACTCATTGCTGTTCTTTGCAGATGAGTGGAATAGGCTTAGTGAAGACTTCTCAGATTGTAATTCTTCTCCCAGGGGTAAGAAAGACCAAGAGGCTCAAGGTTACAATATTTTTAGAGTGGAATAATTCCATATAAGGATATAAACTATGTAGTACATTAGGGTCTCAATGATTGGATAAAACTTACATAACTTTTTGATGCCTTCATTTCAAAAGGGATTGGCTAGATTTCGCATCTAGAATGTAAGATCATATTCTCAGCTAATGAGGATAATAGTCAGTGGGGAGGGAGGGACTTGTGCTAGGGTCTCTCTCTATATATATATTTCACTGTTTTTCCTTTGTCTTCAGCTTTTCCTGCTCCAGACCACTAGGGGAGGAATTGCCCTGTTGCTCGAGAATCGAATAAACTTTCTCTCATCATTCTGAGAGCCTCTGGGTAATTAATTTAAGTAGGGAATATTGTCATCCCACACGGTAGAGAACACTGTCTTCTAACTCCGAACATTTTCCATGCTTTTCCCCATGCCCAGAACACTCCTTTCAATCTCACCTCCTGGATTCCTTGGCATCCTTCAAGTCTCTGCTAAAGTCCCATATTCTGAAAACAAAGTGTTTCCTAGTAGTCCCTCAACTTAGTGCTTTCCCACTGTGACTAGCCTGGACTTATTACACATGCAAACTCTCTCTCTCTCTCTCTCTCTCTCTCTTGCACGCATGCACGCACACGCACACACATAGTTGGCTGCATGGTGTTTCCCCCATTGGACTGAGCACATAGAGAACAGGGACTACTTTCACTATTTTTTCCCCTGTGTATCACCAATTCTTACTGCAGTGTCTGGAATTTATTGTAATTAGTAAATACTAGTTTACTGACTAAGAAAGCAAAGAAAAAAACAAGAAAATTTAAATTAAAAAAAGAGATAAAATGGAGTGGAGATTGGCTATGAAACAGCAAAAAGACCCTTTTATATGATGGATGTCCAGTGATTATTTGTTTAGTAAGAATGAACATCATTGCCTTATAATGAGCACATAATAGCTAGCCGTATGGTTATTTTACTCATTCAATAATCCAGGACAAATATAAATGTATGCTAAAAAGAGACAAGTAATAAGAAAAAGAAATAAGTATTGCCAATTTTGCTACCATTGAATTTCCTGCCACAGAAGTAGGACTTATGAAAATACATATAAACTTATAAATTATTTGTATAGGCTTTATGTGTTGACCTATGCTGTGAATGCCTAAATATTCATACCAATGGAAGCAAATAGTGGTTGAGAAAATCCAAAAGCAATAGAGGATCGAAATGTAATACATGTTTTGCTTTCTTATTTATAATGTTATTTTTGCAGCATAAAGTATTTTATTAAACGTGTGTGGTTTTGTATAATAAATAGTACATGTGCTGATTCTTGCTGAACATTGACAAAAATAAGCAGAAAAACAAACTGGACTTGTATAACTCACAATGTAAATGGTTTAGTCATCAATAATTAGTATTTTGTGGTGGATTGAGGACAAATCTCTGACTTAAAGTGAATTCAGCCTGTCTCTAAGTCATACTAACTCTATCATCCCAGGCAAGCCACTTAACAACCATGTGTGCCAATTTTAGTCTGTCATTTATAATGTAGAATGTCCATTGACATACATTATTAGAAGCAGTTTCCTAACTGGTTCCTTCTAATAATTATGAAATAAGTAAAATCAAGTCAAGACCATATGTAACATGGGTACATGTACAACCACACTATACACTTATAAATACATATGTGTGTATATGTACACATAAGCACATATATACACATACATATCACACATGTCCTGTGTATGCATTTCTGATTATGTTCATCTGTGTATACATGCATGTGTATATATTATAAATGTTTATGTATCAATGATTGGGATGGAAGATTTGTCATTTCACTGCTCTAAGATTCTAAATATGTACATTCACTCTACTAATGAAGATCAACCATTGTGATATAAGTTAGGATTGGACAGAGACCAAGAAACTCTTGGGACACTGAGAAATTTTGCCTGAGAATCACAGTCAATAGGTATCAGAGATTAAATTTTAATCCACCTCTTTCTGATTCCAAGTAAACTCTCTCTGCTAGACAATTCTGCCATTTGTGTGTACGTGTTTGTGTGTGTGTGTGTGTGTTCCTCACAAGAGTTCAATGTTAATGTATTACCATGATTTGGTAGTTGCTCTGGCTTCTTCAAGGTTGTGCTAGTAAGAACAAGTTATGGAAAGATCTCTCTACCAAACTGTAAAGACCCTATTTAAAAGTATAGAAAAGAATGTAATCACTCTGACCTAAAGTTTAGCACTGATTTCACAGAGCCTTATCATCAGCAACGGAGGTTTGTCCAAAATTTTTTTTAAGTCACAAATTATGATTTCCATCTACTGAGAAATTGAGGTTACATTTTTTTTAGTTACAGAAGAAATACTAAAATGGATAAAATAACAGATTTTATTAATTATATGTATATGTGTACATATACATACATTCACATATATAAATATATATTATAATCAAGTAAGTAAAAAAGACAAAACAATGTAAAGAATACCACTGAAGAAATATACAAATAAAAAATAAAGATAGTTATTGTTTTGCGCTGGGCCTGATTCAAGTCAATCCCTTGGAAGGTCAGGTTCAATTCTGGAAGAAAATAAAATATCCATTGATTATTCAACAGAGAACAAATGGAGAAGGAGATTCAAAAGTGATAAGCTTTGAAGATACCTCAAATTGAATCACTTAAGCAAAGCTCCCTTGCCTGTGTTAACACATCATGATTTACCATCCAGTCATCATAAACCCACCCTTACTCTCACTACCCACAGATCCTCCTTGCTGTTTTGTACTCTGCTGATAAGGAATTGGCATTGATAGTTTTAGTGCTTTATCTCCTCAGCCAACCAAGTCTCAAGGAAGATTTCAATACCTTTAGAGGAAAACCCAGTACAATCTACCTGAAGGGAGTATTACTGCTACCATTGGCAGGTTATATCTTCATACATATATAAAGAGGCACGTTGCACGGAGCATAGGGAGCTTGCCTTTATTTAAGAGAGACTTGGGCTAACGTACTATATTTGGCATATTCTGACTATGTGCTTCTAGGCAAGACATTTAATGTCCTGTTGCCTCTGGACACTCTCCAAAGGTATAAGATGCAGAAAAGGTAGCAGAAGTTCATCACCAGCAGCGACCTCCCTAGATAATGAAATCAATATGTATATTAAACCTGATATATCATTAGTGTAAACATGCACAAACATACACATTAGTGTATATAGACACATTCAAGTGTATCCATGTTTTTATCAATGTGGGTACTACTTCCAACTATGTAGATTATATGTATGATGTGACCCATAAGTACCTGTTCACCCTTAGGTACTCTAGTACATTCCCTCCAATAAACCTGCCATGGAGGCCTCATGTAATGTATATTGTGTCTTCTCTGAATCCTCTGAACTTGTATAGATACTCTTCATCCAAACAGGTGTTTCTAACTCTTGCTATTTAATGAAACTATCTTTTATCTACTCCCACATTTCTCTGATAGCATTGTTTACACCAAATCCCCAGTGTAATTTTTTGTTCAGTTTGGCATGTACTCCAGCCTGTTCATATCCACTGCTAACTTCTCCATTGTCCCATTGGTTATTAATATTTAGTTATATATTCTAATTAAATCCTTCAAAGACTGAATTTCATTAAATATATTCCTATAGCATCATTGGAAAAAGGTTGTAATTAATAAGATGGACCTTTGTTTCAAGGAGAAATTTGAAGTCATTAAGGGAGCTATAATTTCCTAAGGGTAATCAACCCTACTCACTTCTTTCTGTTCAATTGTTCACCTAGATCATTGTATATTTATAGCATATATTCTGAGAACATATACTGATATAGAGCTCTCTAGCTTCTCTCCATCTGCACATAAAATCACATACTTATTAAAATATATGCATATGCATACACAATATTATATATGTTCTCTGTTTTCTATGAACAATTCTGATATTCTGGAGGAGGAAAGGAACTACAATATGGACAATCTATTTTTTTCTCTATTATTTTGAAAATGCCCTATAAAGGAATGATAAAAACAAACATAATGGCCATCTGAATTATGTGTGGCTATGTGGGAAACAATGTATGAGACTTAGATTTGGAAGACAATTCCTTCACTGTGACTTTGAATTGCTACTTTTGTAAAGGCCATGCAAAATTTTGGAGTCCCTTATTTATATAATGATTGTAACATGAAGTAACAAAATAAAAAAAATCCACTCTTGCTAAATTTCACATATTCTAAATATTCTTCATTGAGAGATTGGGTTAAACACAATCTAAAATGCAGCTTCTTCTCTGAGGAAATTGTATGACTATTTCCTGAAATTTTCATTACAGTGATCTTGAAGTGCCAGAGAATGGGGGTTTTAACAAAGTTGATCAATTAAATGAAGTATATCAAAATCTGATTCTGTGGAACATAGATTTTACTAGATGCCTATAGCTAACAATCTTCAAATACAATTGACAGAATCATTGTATGAACCTTAAATAAAGTGGGGCACTGAGGAAAATAAAGAACACTAAAGAGTCTCTAGGTAACCTCAGTTTCTTGACATTGTGATAAGCTGTCTTTACGAGTGATTTATTAAAGTCCACAAGACAGCACTCCTAATATTTGTGAGATTACAGAGAAAAAGTGCAAGAGGTTCTTTTCCAGAGATCCTCCTTCAGACATGAATGCCTTTCAGAACATGATGCTTTTAAACATGCAACCCAAGGTACATGAAGTTTCAGAGAGATTCAATGATTTTTTTCCACCTTCAGGCTTATATTAATCCAGTCAATAAAGCCAGTAATTTATTGAACACACAAGGATGGCAGTCATTTGGGCTGTCTATGTGGGCTTTGCTCTTGTAAACTGCATTTAATGGAGAATGGTCTCTTGGGGCAACAATAAATTTACCTATGGGGAGTGTGGGAACCATGATAATCTGAGTTCCTTTGCTTTGATTATTAATACCAAAGAATAAGGGAGGGTCTAATTAGTGGGATTTATTGTTTTTCTCTGTTCAGTTTGGTTTAGCTTTTTTGCTTATACAATATCAAATCTCCACAGGAAGCAAAACAATGATAACACAGAACTATCAAATAGATATGCTGATCTTATTAGGGGAAGTAACCAGTATGTAGCAAACAGGGTAGTTTTTTCTAAAACACCTATTCATAGAGAGACTAGTAAGCAAAAAGTGCTACTATTTCCCTTTAGAAAAAAAGGGCATGGATGTTAATGATCTACCATCAAAGGGGCAATATCAGAGATATCTGCCAATGTTGCTGCCAAAAATTGACTTAAATTTTAAATATGTGTCTATAAAATACAAATAGATCCAACAATAACAAATCAGTAATAGTGCAAAGGAACTTATTGCAGAATAGGATTTATTTCATGTGTTGAGCTAGACAGGGGAGGAAAAAATATATGGTACTCACTATCTAAAATGATCAAGTTCAGTGTAGCCAACTCTCTGGAGTTATCTGTTTTGTTTTGTTTTGTTTTTACTTCCTCACTTGATATCAAATAAAGTGATCTTTCTACTTATAGGATAAAAAAATGGGCAAGTCAACACATATGATCAGTTGAATAAATTTATTACTTACAATTTGCCTTGACAACTCCCAGTGAGACCACTGTTGGACAAAAACAATAGTTTCAGAAGACGGTAGCTTCCTCTCTTAAACAGTCAAAACCCAGTTCATCTCTCATCTCATTTATGGTATCCCCTACACTGGACTACAGCTCTCTCTCTCTCTCTCTCTCTCTCTCTCTCTCTCTCTCTCTCTCTCTCTCTCTCTCTCTCTCTCTCTCTCTCTGAAATCCATAGGGATCACTTTGTCTAAGTGTTTTTGATTTTCTATCCCAGAATCTTGTGTTGTGTGATCCATATCAACTTCTCACTCGAAACACAAAGCTTATTTTCAAAGGTCTATATAAGTTTACATTTTTAATTCCTTACCTTGGCAAAAAAATAATTAGTTTTGACTCTGGGCACAATTCTTGATTACGTAGTTCAGGAGCATGCCTTTCTTAGGTTCTGTACTCTGTCTGAATTCTATTTAGAATTCAATAGTTTCTATTAAGGACCGTTGCCAAATTCAGTGTTGTGTTGTGTTTTGTGAAACTCCACGTTGACTGAGTCCTTTCTGCACTTGAAAATGACTTATCATGATTATGGTTCATGGACTTAATCTTTGTTTTTGATTAAAGGACACATTTTGAGGAATAAAGGTACTTGAAAGAAAATGTGTTGAATCCAGAATGAGAATTCCCAGATTGCTAATCATGCTGAGATCCGTGTGAAGGAGTCCTTCAATTTATGCCTTTATCATTCAACTAGTTGTCAGTATGCAACATTCAAATAAGGCACATGAACAACAACCCCAATGTCTTCTTATGCTCATTTGAAGGACAAAATGAAAGACAGAGTCATGGACTGCTTCAGATCCTTCAAACATTATGCCAAATGTGATATTTAAGGGATACACTAAGCAGGATACACCTGCTTCTTGCGAAACTCTGAAAGTGCAGAAAAATCAGACGTGTGAAATTAGTGTGCGGTGGAAAATTCAGAGAAATTGAGCAAGATTATCTGTGCTATTCTGGAATTTTATGTTTAACTAACGTGGTATCTATAATAATGTGTCTCATGAAACAAACTGAAGAGATTGATAGTAATAGAGGTCCTAAGCATTTTTTATTTGAAAAATATTTGTCATATAAGATCATAGATAGAGAGCTAGAATGGACTTTAGCAATCATTGAGTATAACCCCCACATGTAATGGTTGAGGAAACTTAGACAAAGAGAGGTCAAATGATGATATTTGAAGACATTTTGAACCCAGAACTTTTTGACTTCAAGCCCAATGCTATATTCACTTCTCCATACTTAGTAAATTTCAAAGGATTTTAAAAACTCCTCCAGTTCAAATGCTTAATACATAGAGGTAACTCTGATTGCCTTTTTAGACCACTATAGATATGTCCAGGATGCTAAAATATTTTATAGGTTTTGAGAGCATAATATTGCATCAATTTTTCAACTTATAAAGAGCTACCAATAAACTAAACACTTAGTAATGTTAATTATTTATGGAGTAATTTATTGCAGTAATTTATGCAGTAAATTACTGCATCAGGCATTAATTTACCGAATGTCTGGAATGTAATTTCCCATTCTTATTCATTACATGGATATTATAGGAAGTATACAAGAATGAATACTGATATAATGTACAGACCTGATTATATGAAAAGAAATGGAATTAAATTCTTCACACCATTACTTATAATGTGTTAATTCCAAACTTTTTGATAATGGATAACAATCTGATTCTGCTACCTATCTGATTTTAAAAAATAATCATAATGGTACAGAACAGAAACATATGATGTATATTGGTGAGATTTGTCCTTTTCATCACCCTTTACAATTTCAGATCTGCAACTTTTTGCAGTATTAAATAAGATAAGACCAGTTCTGTTTACCTCAGATAAAGTGTTTCAAATTTTTATTTGAAGATTTTTACCTACTATATTAGGGAGTCACTGCATTTATTTTCCTTACACTCTGTAGTGATTCCTTATGATACTCAATATTCTCCTTCTAGCTAACCTTTGAAGGCAAGCTGTCATACAGGGATAGTCTTGGCTTTACCTTCGAGCACTCCTGCAATACGCTGAATACAGCTAACAATCTACACATTGCACATTTACTGCCATCTAGCGATGGAAAAATTAATATCTATCATGGTCTCAGCTTTGGTTTTCAATGGCACATTGACTGGATTTGCTGTTTTGTATGTATGCAAATTTTATGCTAAGTTGTATTTTTGAGAGCTTTGCGCTCTAAAGGTATTAGCATGTACATGCTGTATTAATGCAATTTTTTTTTTCATTTCTAGTAATATTTCTATAGCCTCTAAAATCCCACATGTTTTCATTGCATGTGTTTATACATTGGATTTGTTCATGCACTAGACACATAACTTTACCTAATTTCCTTGGCAATGTATCAGAAAAACCTTGATTGTGGCATTTTTGCCATGAAGAATCTTATTTATACACTTAAAAGATTACTCATTGTAATGGTTCAGAATTCTCTACTCTCATCCTACGTTGATCATATATGCTTCTTGTTCCTAACTTTCTTTAAGTGTTCCATAGAGGAATTACTATGTTGGAAGCACTTTGTCGATCTGTATAATGTTTCAAGAGTTTCTATGGAATAATTGGTTTATTAATTCATTCATTAAACGAAAATTTGTTGATTTTGTCCATCCTTTGCCTCTGACCATATAATTACCTTACCTTATGTTCTTCATGGATTCTGTTAGACTTTCACATTCATAAAGAATAGAGAAGAAACAGTTGTATAGCTGGAAGTTGTAAACGCTTAAAATGTCAGTTACATGATCCATCAAACTTCTTTTCTTAAGCTCTCTTCTCCCCTGTCCTCCCTTTCCTTTGTTCTGGAGTTTTACTTTAATTAATAATTCATTATTTTTTTCTTCCCTTCATCTAGTATTATAATTATTGTAAAGTCCCATGTATCATCCCTTTTCTTAAATGTTATTTTGTATGGCTTTTTCTTAAAAGGATTTCTTTTCCTTAATGTCTTTATTGTTTTCCCCTTTCTGTCTATTCTAGACATTTTTAGACCTTTGTCTAAATAGTTTTTCTGTAATTGTCTTGTAGATATTGTGTGACTCATTTTTTAGTATTTCCTAATTTTTAGTTATACCAATTCCTGAAACTGACAGAAATTTTTTTCCTATCTTAAGAATTTCCCTATGTCCCTGATTACATGATTTATTACTTCCATTTGCCCTGCCCATGATTATTTGCCATCATGTGACATTGTTTCTATTGGTCAGTGTGTTCCTATTTTTGTGGGTATCTCTTGCCCCAGGAGCTTTGAGTCCTCTTCTTGTAAGACAAGATTAGTGGTTTCCCTATGAACCAAATCCCTATAGATTATGCCCACTGTAAAGTACCTAACTCTTTTATAAACTTTCTTATCTCATAAAAACATTATTTACTGGTATCCCTTGTCATTGAAACAATATGCCCCTCTTTCTATATCCAAGTCTTAATTTCTTTCTTTTGTCTTCTCACTTATTTTCCTCCCTGTGCTCTTCTTTATGAAAGCATAAAGGAGTCATTTTTCCTTTTAATTTTAAAGCTTGCTTCAATTAGGATATATCATCTATTCCCATTATTTTATTTCTTTCTTCTTCATTTTATGTGCCCCCCTAAATAGTGACTTAGTCCCTCACGTGTAAATGGGATATTGTGAAGTTTAGTCTATGATGTCTCTAGACTTTTTTTTCCCCACTCATCACTTCTATTTGACTTCCACTTTCACACTCATTTTCTTGTGGATGTGGTGGTGGTGGCGGTGGTGGTGGTGGTATTAATGGTGTGTTATTAACCCTAGGAATTTCTTTCTCTATTTAGATTTCTCTTGTTTTTGTTTTCTCCTGGGTAATTGCTATTGTTACCTGCACCTACATTAGTTATTATATTTGTTTACCTTTCTTACATTTTTATTGTTAAGTACATTCCCAAAGGAAATAATTTGTTTAGTTCTGGGTTTCATTTTAGGAATGTATTAATTACATTTTAATCAAATGTCCATTTGTTCAATTAATGCTTAAGTTTAGGATTGTAGGGTATGTTTCTACTGCCAAAGCAATATTTGCAACAAAGGTGGCGACTATGAGTATGCCAGTATAGTTCTCATTCACAATGTATAACAGTATAACTCTCCATAAAGAATGCAGAAGACCATTCCTCAGTTGATAAACAGTCAAAGGATATGAACATGAAGTTTCCAGAGGAAGAAATTAAAGCTATCTCTAGTCATATGAAAAATGTTCTAAATCACTATTGATTAGAGAGATGCAAATCAAAACAATTCTGAGAAACCACATCACACCTATCAGGTTGGTGAACATGATAAAACAGGAAGATGATAAATGTTGGAGAAGATATGGGAGAGTTGGAACACTGTTTCATTGTTGGTGGAGTTGTGAGCTGATTCAACCATTCTGGAGAGCAACTTGGAACTATGCCCACAGGGCTACAAAAATGTGTATACCTTTTGACGCAGTAGTACTGCTTCTAGGATCATATTCCCAAGAGATCATAAAAATGGAAAAGGGTTCCACATGTACAAAAATATTTATTGGAGCTCTCTTTGTGGTGGCCAAAACCTGGAAATCAAGGGGATACCCATGAACTTGGGAATGGTTGACTAAATTGTGATATTTGAATGTAATGGGATACTATTGTGTTACAAGAAATGAAGAACAGGAAGACTTCAGAAAGTCCTGGAAAGACTTATATGAACTGATGCTGAGTGAAAGGTGCAGAACCAGAACTTCATAAAGAGCAATAACCACAGTGTGAGAGGAATTTTTCGGGCAGACTTAGTGCTTCATTGCAATGCAAGGACTTAAAAAATTCCCAGTGGTCTCTTAAGACAAAATGTCTTTCACATCAAGAAAAAGAAGTACAGAATTCAATTCGAAAATGAAGCAGATCATTTTCTTTTGTATTATGTTTTGATTTGTTTTATGATTTCTCCCATTCATTTTAATTCTTCTATGCAGCATGACTAAGGTGAAAATGTATGTAATAGAAATGTATATGTGGAACCTATATAAAGCTGTATGCCATCTCAGGGAGGGAGTACAGAAGTAAGGGAGAATGGGGGGAGGGAGAGGAAAAATCTAAGATATATGGAAGGTCAAACACTGAAAACAAATAAATTAATAAAATAAATTTTAAAAAAAAGAGAATGCAGAAGAAAAACTCACAAGTCTGGCTGTGCCTGCTTGCCTGTGTCCTTCCCATCTCTAACTATCTTGACCAACTTCCTCCCAGCTCTGCTCCACCCTTCCTGGTCCACTTGATCAGCAAGCCCCGCTCAGCACATATAAGTTAAGCTTCCATGTGATTCAAGTTGGTCACGTGGGCCTACCCATGAATGGAAAAGATTTTCCCAATTAAATTACCATTACACACATTGAGTCCCAATATCATCTTTATTCTTTACATAGGTCAGTGGGGCAACTGCTATGAACAGAATTGTAACAGGTATAACAGAAAATAAGTATATATATATATATATATATATATATATATATATATATATATATATATATATATATATATATATATATATAACAATATCTTAGGCAATCAGTGTCAACAGAACTTACAATATAACAAGTATCCCACAAAATAAGCACATAAACAATATTGTAGGGTGAGACTTGAGCACAACAACCCCATCAGTCCCCCCTGCCCCCCGAATGAATGGGGCCCTGCCACAAATAAACAAACACTCATGAGCCTGGTTGTGCCTGCTTGCACATGTCCTTCTCAGCTCTGACTGGCCTGAACAACTTCCTCCCAACTCTGCTCCACCCATCCTGTATACCCTTTCAGCAAGCTCCTCCCACCACATGTGAGTCAGGCTTCCATTCTATCCAAGACGGTCACATGGGCCTACCAATGAATGGGAAAATTTTCTTATTTAAATTACCATTACAATGTTACCTTAAATTACATCTTGAGATACTTTGCTCTTTGGAATAAATTATTGAACTTTTTAGTTTATACAGAAGTTTTATATTATTTATATTTCCTTTCTTTATATTTGTAAGTCTTTTTGAATGGTCTCTTATATCATTTGTTTTTGGTCATTTAAATTATTAAACTTAATTATATTATTTTTGGGTGGTTGAAGTATAAGACTTTGTAGAGAGAAATCATTGAATTTTCTCTTCAATTGGCAATTGGTTTTATGTGTTTAAAACTTTTGGATAATTTGCTTGAATTGTTTCTCAAATTGTAGTGTTCAGGTCTTTGACTTACTATGTTATTCTGGAAGATTTACAGTCATTAATTTGTATCTTTTGTATTCTCTCTTTGAAATTGAAATGTTTGCCTTTATAGAGACCATATTTTCTTTTAATATTTTTTCTTCCTTTTATTCCAGGTTAGTCTTTAATTCTGTACAGCTAAATTCCCAATATATTGTTCTCTCTTTAGCTTCTTTTGGGAAGTTTCATCATAGATTTGCATTGTTTTTTTTTTTTCCTATTCTGCTGATTATATCTGGTCAGACCATAAATTCTACATCACAATTTTTATTTTGCATTTAAACCATGTATGAACATCTTTTTTTGTTTTCATACTGTATTAGGAATTCACAGGGTCTTCTGACTCATCAGCTAGTGATTCATTTTCCTTTGTTTTAAAATAGTTATTTATAAATATCTGGACTTCTTTAGATGACTTAAAAACACACTGTCTTCTGCTCATAATCCATTTCCTATAAGTACACTTGGTAGTACTTATATTTAACTGGGTTTTAGTCACTTGAAATCTTTAAGTTCAATGTTTTTTTTTTTCCCCTTACTACTCTATTTTGCAACTTCAACCTTCTTTTCCTTTGATGTTAATTTCCTCAGATAATGGATCTTGAAAATATTAATTCCTCCTTATTTTTTAGGCAATTTATGTTACATTATTTTCAGTATCAACCCCAAGGTGATACTGCATGGGAAAAAAGAAAATAGCCTGAGCAGAATTCTTGTACTCCCGGATTTAGGCAAGATGGATACATCGAGTAACATCATATCTTAGGTCTCTCTGTTCCTCAGTTCTCTGGCTAGTAATAAGGCAGAAAAGAGATCATCACACTGCAGGGCTCGCCAGAGCATTCTTTTGCTTTGATATTTTTTTTTTATTCTCATGGAACATGGACTATGGAACAGAGTTGAGTTTCGTTTCAAGCCTATGGTGTAGACACTGGGACTCTGCCAGTAGGTGTTATCTGGGTTGGAGGGGGTGGTGCTAAGTAAACTTATTGGGGAGATAGAGATTAAATTACTTTGCTATTTTTTTTGGACTATTACTTCAATATTTTTTTCTTTTCTTTTTTTGGTGTAATAGATGAAGGATAAATTTATCGTTTGGTCATAATTCTTTTTCAAAGAGTTCTCAGTAAAATGATAACATTCATCAGAAAGAGATATAAAAAGAAATTCCATTTAAAATAAACCAAGGCATTATAAACTATTTTGAACCTATCTGCTAAGAAATACAGGAACCATATGAATACAACAACAAAACACTCTACAAAAATATAGACAAACTTAAATTACTGGGTAAATATTAAATGTTCATGTGTAGATTAAACAATACTATAAAAACTATAATTATTTAAAAATAATTTACTTATTCAGTGACATACCAACAAAACTACAAAAGAAAAGTTATTTCTTTGGAAAGCTACAAATAGAAGAATTTATTGTTATTGATGAATATCAAGGGAATCAATCTTTTTAGAAAAATCAGAAGAAATATGTCTCAATAAATATTATAAAACTATAATCATCAAAGCATTGACACTAGGTAATAAATGGAGAGTTTGACCAGTGGAACAGAACAGGTACACGTTAAACAGAAACAAACAGGAATACTAAGCAGTATTTGATAAATCAAAAGATTTCATATAGTGTAAGAAATCACTATTTGACAAAAAACAGAACAAAACAAAACTG
The DNA here is from genome assembly GCA_023548195.1 of Bettongia penicillata ogilbyi. Lineage (NCBI taxonomy): Eukaryota > Metazoa > Chordata > Mammalia > Diprotodontia > Potoroidae > Bettongia > Bettongia penicillata. Next base: position 1,822,605 of record JAJHZJ010000490.1, read on the forward strand.
TTGGTAAAACTGTAAAGTAGTTTGGCAGAAAGGATATATACATATATATGTATGTATTATATTTTTAAAATTTTGTTATTATTTTTTAATGTTCTACAATCACTACCATAAAATTAAGATTTTCCCATCTACACCTACCCCCCACTACCCTCCTCCCTCCCCACAACAGCATACAATTCTGTATAGGTTCTACATATACTTTCCTATTGAGTACGTTTTCACTACAGTCATGCTATGTAGTCGAACTAAAATAAATGGAAGAAATCACATAACAAATCAAAACACAAATACACTAAAACACACACATACACACATATGATCTGCTACATTCTTCCACATTTCTTTCTCTGAGTGTGGGAGGCATTTTGCCTTAGGAAATCCCATTGGGATTTTTTTAAATAAGTTTTTGCGTTATTACAAAGTTCCAAGTCTACCAGAAAAAACTCTCGCACACTGTGGTTGTTGCTGTGCACAAAGTTCTCCTAGTTCTACTCCGTTCTCTCAGTATCAGATCATATAAGACCTTCCAGGCCTCCCTGAAGTCTTCTTGTTCATCATTTCTTATGGTGCAATAGTAATCCATTACGTTCATACACCACAATTTATTCAGCCATTCCCCAATTGATGGGCATCCCCTTGACTTCCAGGTTTTGGCAATTACAAAGAGTGCTGCTATATTTTTGTACATGTGGAACCCTTCCCCATTTTTATGATCTCTTGGAGATACAGATCTAGAAACACTATTGCTGGGTCAAAGGGTATGCACATTTTTGTACCCCTTTGGGCATCGTTTCAAACCATTCTCCATAATGGTTGGATGAGCTCACAGCTCCACCAACAATGAATTAGTGTTCCAACTCTCCCACATCCTCTCCAGCATTTATGATGTTCTTGTTCTGTCATGTTTGCCAATCTTATAGGTGTGATGTGGTGCCTCAGAGTTGTTTTGATTTGCATCTCTCTAATCAATAGTGATTTAGAGCATTTTTTCATGATTATAGATATCTTTAATTTCTTCCTCTGAGAATTTCCTGTTCATAACCTTTGATCATTTATCAATTGGGAAATTACTTGCATGGTTATACATTTGAGTCAGTTCTCCATATATTCTAGAAATGAGGCCTTTATCTCCAAGCTTAGCCATAAAAATTCTTTCCCAATTTACTAGATCCCTCTGAATTTTGGTTGCATTGGGTTTGGTTGTACAAAAACTTTCAGTGTAATGTAATCAAAATTATCCATCTTGCATTTCATAATGCTTTCTATCGCTTCTTTAGTAAAAAATTCTTCCCTTCTCCATAAATCTGATAAATACTATTCCTTGCTCCTCCAGCTTATTCATGGCATCAACCTTTATACCTGAATCATGTACCCATTTGGAATTCATTCTTGTGTACAGTGTCAGGCATGGGTATATGCCTAATTTCTGCCACACTGTTAACCAATTTTCCCAGAAATTTTTTGTCAAACAGTGAATTCTTATCTCAGAAACTGGGGTCCTTGGGTTTATCAAACAGGAGGTTGCTATATTCTTTGCCTACTGTGTCTTGAGTGCCAAGTCTATTCCACTTGTCTACCCCTCTGTTTCTTAGCCAGTACCAAGTGGTTTTGATAATTTCTGCTTTATAATAAAATTTGAGGTCTGGTAATGCTAGGCCACCTGGCCAAGCATTTCTTTTCATTGGTCCCTTTGATATTCTGGACCTTTTGTTCTTCCAAATGAATTTTGATATGATTTTATCCAGCTCTATAAAATAATTATGTGATAGTTTAATTAGTATGGCACTAAATAAGTAAATTAATTTAGGTAGAATTGTCGTTTTTATTGTATGAGCTTGGCCTACCATGAACAACTGATGTGTTTCCACTTACTTAAATCCGATTTCATTTGTGCAAAAAGTGTCTTGAAATTGTGTTCATATAATCCCTAGGTTTGTTTTGGCATGTAAATTCTCAAATAATTTACAATGTTTGCCTAAGCTTTAAATGGGATTTCTCTTTCAATCTCTTGCTGCTGGACTTTGTTGCTAATATATAGGAATGCAGAAGATTTGTGTGGGTTTATTTTGTAACCTGCAACTTTGCCAGAGTTGTTTATTATTTCAAGTAGTTTTTTACTTGTATCTCTGGGATTCTCTAACTATATTATCATATTATCTGCAAAGGGTGATAACTTAGTTTATTCTTTGGCTACTTTTATTCCTTCACTTTCTTTATCTTGTCTAATTGCTACAGCTAACATTTCTAGTACCATATTCAATAATAGTGGTGATAATGGACATCCTTTTTTCACCCCTGATCCTATTGGAAATGCATCTAGCTTATCCCCATTTCATATAATGCTTGCTGAAGGTTTTAGGTAGATTCTGCTTATTATTTTATGGAAAGTTTCCTTTATTGCTATGTTCTCCAGTGTTTTTTAATAGGAATGGGTGTTGTATTTTGTCGAAAGCTTTTTCTGCATCTATTGAGATAATCATATGGTTTTTGTTAGTTTTATTGTTGATATGATCAATAATGCTAATAGTTTTCCTAATATTGAATCAGCCCTGCATTCCTGGTATGAATCTTGCCTGATCAAAATGTATTATTTTCGTGATAATATGCTGTATTCGTTTTGCTAAAATCCTGTTTAAAATTTTTGCATCTATATTCATTAGAGAAATTGGTCTATAATTTTCTTTCTCTGCTTTGCCTCTTCCTGGTTTGGGTATCAAAACCATATTTGTATAATAGAAAGAATTTGGGAGGACTCCTTCTTCCCCAATTTTCAAAAATAGTCTGTATAGTATCGGAATTAACTGTTCTTTAAATGTTTCATCGCATTCACTTGTGAATCCATCTGACCCTGGAGATTTTTTCCTAGGAAGTTTATTGATGGAAACTTCAATTTCTTTTTCTGAGATGGGGCTTTTTCAGTATTCAACGTCCTCTTCTGTTAATCTGGACAATTTTTTTTTTTTTAAATATTCATCCATCTTGTTTAGATTATCGAATTTGTGGGCATAAAGTTGGGCAAAGTAATTTCTAATTATTGTTTTAATTTCCTTCTCATTGGAGGTGAGTTCACCCCTTTCATTTTTAATATTAGTAATATGAATTTCTTCTTTCTTTTTTTAATCAAATTGACCAAAGCTTTATCAATTTTATTAGTTTTTTCATAAAACCAACTACTGGTTTTATTTACCAATTCAATAGTTTTCTTAATTTCAATTTTATTTATCTCTCCTTTGGTTTTCAGTATTTCTAATTTGGTATTTTATTGGGGATTTTCAATTTGTTTTTTTCTAACTTTTTCAGCTGCATGCCCAAGTCATTGATCTCTTCTTTCTCTATTTTCTTTATGTAGGCATTCAAAGATATAAAACTTCCCCTAAGAACTGCTTTTGCAGTACCCCATAAGATTTGGTAGGTTTTCTCATTATTGCCATTCTCTTGAATGAAGTTGTTGATTGTTTCTATGATTTCTTCTTTAACCCAGTCCTTCTTTAGGATTAGTTTATTTAGTTTTCAATTGATTTTTGGTTTATCTTTCCATGACCTTTTATTAGATGCAATTTTTATTGCATTATGATCTGAGAAGGATACCTTGATTTTCTCTGCGTTTCTGCACTGGATTGTGAGATTTTTATGCCCTAGTACATGGTCAATTTTTGTAAATGTTCCATGAACCGCTGAGAAAAAGGTATGTTCCTTTCTATTCCCATCCAATTTTCTCCAAAGATCTATCATATCTCCCTTATTTAGAGTTTTATTTACCTCCTCAACCTCTTTCTTATTTATCTTTAGGTTAGATTTATCGAGTTCAGAGAGGGGGAGTTTGAGGTCCCCCGCTAGTATAGTTTTGCATCAGTTTCTTCCTTCAGCTCCCCCAACCTCTCCTCTAAGAATCTGGATGCCACACCACTTGGAGCATACATGTTTAGTAATGATATTGATTCATAGTATATGGTGCCTTTTAGCAGGATATAGTTCCCATCCTTATCTCTTTTGATTAGATCTATTTCTGCTTTTGCTTTGTCTGAGATTAAGATTGCTACTCCTGCCTTTCTTACATCAACTGAAGCACAATATATTCTGCTCCATCCTTTGACCTTTATCTTATGTGTATTCCCCCATTTGAAATGTGTTTCTTGTAAGCAGCATATTGTTGGAGTATGGCTTTTAATCCATTCTGCTATCCATCTCCATTTTATGGGAGAATTCATTTCATTCACATTCCATTCACATTAGATCTCCCTTTTTTAAAAATGAAAGATGAAATTGCCACAACAATTTTCTTCATCACAAGATTGGTGAAAAAATCTGAGAAGTTGAGTAAGCAACAAATAGAAGAATTTGCAGCTAAGCTGATGGCAATACTATTTGAGACATACAGGACACACTGATACCCAGACATTACTTCTAAAGAGCAAGCTTTCAGATGTATCAGGATAAATAAACAACAGAGAAAAAAGATCCCCTTCTGGAGAGGGCATGTGCTGAAAGTAATGTGAATTTTTTTCACCTGGGACTTCCAAAGGAGATGACCATATGGGTAGATCCCTTTGAAGTATGCTGTAGGTATGGTGAGAAAAATCGTCCATTTATAGTTGTTTGTTTTAAAGGCAGGCAGGAAGAATGGGAAATACCTCAACAGATCAGTCATGCTGTCAGTAAAGTCACTGACTACTATTCTGGCACTTCCTCTGATGAGGATACATGTGGAAGAGAGCCTCAAGTAATTCCTAAAGTCAAAAATCCAAAAAGCATTTATCAGGTTGAGTGTTTCAAGCAGCCCCTCCAAACTTGGTTCCAATATTCCCATAAAAAGAATATGACTGATGTGTGCCCCAACCTCCCAGGAAGTACCTTTTATGTCCCATACAAGATCCACAAGTGCTACAGGCCTGCTGCTGTGTTTCCAGGACCTGGGGTAGATAGGTACCATTGGGTCAACACAAATCGACAAAGTAGCTCAAGTAAATGATTCAAATGATCTCTCTGTGGGATTAGAGTTCAAAAGAGCAACTTTCTTGTTTCCTAACTTAAAATGAGTCTGAAGTTGAGAGACACTGTTATGATTACAATCTGTATATTTCCCTCCATCCTCTTTCCCACCATTTGTGCTATCAGCTCTCCCATCTCCCTTCCCCTCCTCAATAATATTTAATTTTCAGAACCTCCTTCTGCAGCCTTCCCCTCCTTCCTTTAGCCCCCCCCCCTATTTCTCCCTTTTACTCTTATCGCTTCTTCCCCTCTCTTGTAGCCTCCCTCCCCTTTCTTCCCCCTTCACCTCCTACTATAGAGGAGCCTATAGAGCTAGCTAGGATTATCTACTTAAGTTTATTTTTTCTTCCTTTAAACAAATCAGATAAGAGTACCACTGAAACAATTCTCATCTCCCTTCCCTCTTTCCCTCTACTATAATTTTATGCTTCCTCCTGTGATGATTTGCCATTTTCTGCTTGCTTCTTTTCACACCTCCTATTATAATCCCTTCTCATACTTCAATCACAATTTTTTATCATGACATCATTTTCTTTATACCTGTTCCCTCTATTAATATCCTTTTTATATTTCATAATAGTTGCACAATTCTCAAGATTAACTGGTATCATCTTACTTTATAGGGAGGTAAACAGTTTGCCCTGAGTAACAAGTTTTTGTTTCTTTTTCCCCCCTTTTTACCTTTTTATGATTCTCTTGAGACCTGCATTTGAAGATTGAATTGTCTATTGAGTTCTGGTGCTTTGGTCAGGAAGCTCTGGAAATCCCTTACTTCGTGGAATGACTTTCTCCTCTCCTGTAATGCTATGCTGAACTTTTCTGGGTAGTTGACCCTTGGTAGTAGTCCCAACTCCTTTGCCTTACAGAATATTGGGTTCCAATTCTTTTACACTTTCAATGTAGAAGCGGCAAGGTCCTGTGTAATCCTGACTGTGGCTCCTTGATATTTGAATTGTTTCTTTCTGGCTGCTTTTAATATTTTCTCCTTCTCTTGATAGCTCTGGAATTTGGCAACTATATTTCTTGGGGTTTTGAGTTTGGGATCCTTTTCGGGAGGGGAATGGTGGATTCTTTTGATGACTATTTTGCCCTCTGAATCTAGTACTTCTGGGCAGTTTTCCTTGATGATTTCCTGGAAGATATTGTCCAGGCTCTTTTCTCCATCACGGGTTTCTGGCAGGCCAGTAATTCTTAAATTTTCTCTCCTGTATCTATTTTCCAGGTCAATTGTTTTTCCAATTAGATATTTTACATTTTCTTCTATCTTTCCATTCTTTAGATTTTGTTTTACTGATTCTTGCTGTCTCATTGAGTCATTAGTTTCTACTTGCCCCATTCTAATCTTTATCAAATTGTTTTCTTCAGTTAAATTTTGCATCTCCTTTTCCATCTGTCCATTTTATCATTTTAAGGAGCTATTTTCTCCAGTTAATTTTTGTACTTCCTTTTACATTTGACCAATTTTGCCAGTTAGGTTTTGTGCTTCCTATTCCATTTGACCAACTGTTCCTTTAAGGGAGTTATTTTCTCTAGTTAATTTTTGAACTTCCTTTTCCATTTGTTCAATTTTCCTTTTCAAAGAGATGTTCTCATCAATGAATTTTTTTTCATAATTTTAAAACCATTGGCCAGTTTATCTTCTATTTCTTTCCTCAGCTGTTCCAGGAGAGCTGCTTGAGCTTGTGAGCAGTTCATAGTCCCTTCTGAAGTTTCGGGTGGAAGTACAGTTTCAGCTCTGACCTCTTTGATGTTTGTGTTTTGGTCCTTATCCGTATAGAAAGATTCTATGGTTTTTTCACCCTTCCCCTGCTTTTTCTTGTTCATAATATTGATTGAGTGTTGTAGCTTCTGGTTCTTTCAGTCGGAAGCTACAGAACTTTTTTCTGAGCTGATGTGTGAAAAAGCTAAAAGTAGCTTTTTGTTTTGTGTTTTCCCCTATCACCCTTGGGATTAGCTTGTTAAGTGTGAGAGAGGAGTAGTCTGGTCACAGGTGATCTCCTCAGCTGAACAAAGGCAAAGGCAAGTTCAGGGGGATGGTGATCCCAGCTTCCCTATTGTCTTTCTGTTTCCCTTGGAGTGCTGAGGCATGCCTAGATGCTAATGCATGTTCCCACCCTTGCTGGGGCTCCTCTCCTGGTGCTGAGGCTTGCCTGAGTCCTAGTGCAAGTTTTCTCTCCCCTGGGTCCTCTGTCCTCCTGGATGGTCTCTAGCACAGTAGGAGGAATCCCCCTTAGCTATCTTCCTATCCTCAGGTGTTATGGAGCTATTTACCCCCTCTGCTGTTCCTGATCCAGGATTTTTCTGGGGAAATATTTTATCGTTCTTTTATGGCCATCAAGGGGGGAGGAGAGAGCATTTACTGATCACTCCACCATCCTGGCTCCTGGAAGTTCAAGTAGGTGACTTACTGATGTTTAATCTTCGGGCTGATAGTCTCAGTAGCTGCTGCGCTGGTATCTGGCACTCACTGGCTCTGGCTAGGCTTGTCTCTGGCCCTTGGGTCCTACTCTGCCAGTTCCGCCCACTTAGGTTTCCCGGGCCCCTTTCTGCTTTGCTGTGCTGGACGTGCTGTGTTGTGTGCTGGGGGCTCACCCCTGCAGAACAGATCCTTCCTGTGGACCTTCCAGTCTAACCTGGGCTCTAAATCCATCACAGTCTGTCTCCCACTGGATTCTGCACCTCCAAAATTTGGTCAGATTCTCCTTTCACAGGTATCTGAAGGAGTTTGTCCAAGAGCTTAGGTGTGAGTCGTTGTTCTCCCTCTGCCCCTCTGCCATCTTGGCTCCACCCCTCAGAAAGGAAATATTGACAAACATTTTGTACTATATATCACATGATTGGTTGTTATTCTTCATTCTCAAAGAGGACCAAAATGACATCACTGTGCTAGAGTCAGGTTTCAATTTGTCTTACTGTGGCTGCTCAGACCAATATAAGCTCACAATGCTCTACCACTGCTTGGGCACAAATAGTCTACGTGAACTTTTGAGGTTGGTACTCTGAATTTGAGCATTCTTGTATTTTTTGAGCTGTTTTAATTCTGCTTTGCTCATAGAGCATATCTTCTCTGATGTGGGCATGCCATGCTGAGGGATCCTGTGCAAGTGTCTCTCATGTCACAAAACCAATTCTAAAATTCTTGAGAGACCTTGAGAGTGTCCTTGTATTGCTCCTTCTGACCCCCATGTGAGCACTTGTCCTGTATGAGCTCTCCATATAACAGTCTTTTTGGCAGAAGTATGTTTTACATTTAAACAATGTGGCCATTGCATTGAAGTTTAGCTCTCCAAAGCAGAGTTTGAATACTTGGCAGTTTAATTTAATCTTCAGAATCTCCCTAAGACAATTCAAATGGAAGCGATTCAGTTTCATGGCATGGCTCTGGTAGACTTGTCCAGGTTTCACAGGGATATAACGAGGTAAGCACCATGACTCTGTAGAACCTCAGTTTGGTAGTCAGTATAGTATCTCTCCTGTCCCATAGGTTCCTTCAGAGTCTCCCAAACACTGATCTAACTCTGGCAATACATGCATCAACCTCATTATCAATGTGTATGTACCTGAAAAATACACTTCCAAGTTAAATTAACTTATGTACAGCAATCAAAGCTTCTCTATTTCCTATAACTCATGGTTCCACATATGGATAGTGTGATGGTGGATGATGGAGCACATGTTCCTTATGGTGGGAGCATACACGTTGCTGGTGTTGGTGAGACATTTTCTTGCAAATGGCAGTCACATTGACATGAGCCTCTCAATCACTCCTTTTGGCAGGCATAAGAGCTTGTTGACTAGATTAATCTTGATTGTAAAACATATGTCATTTTCATGGTGTCCCCCTTTACTACAGCCATTCCAGAAAAACATTTAGTCAGGTCCAAATTCAGTAAACTGGCCTTCATTTGTCAATCTTGTTTCACTCAGGACTGTTATTTGGATGTGATATCTGCTGACTTCGTTTGCAGCAAAAGTTGTTCATCTTTCAGGTGTACTGGATTTTGTATTGTCTATAAGGGAATGCACATTCCACTCAAAGGTGAGTGGAATCATCTTTGCAAATGTTTTGTACATTTTTGTTTTTCATCCACATAGTGAGATTCCTGCCTGCCATTTTACTTAGGTCAGGGTTGGGTAAGCAGACAATTTTTAGGGCACGTTTTCTAGTCCCTTCCTCACTGCAGGAGTTAAGGAGTGTGATTTTAAAAGGCTGCTCAAACATGTAGGGAACTGCCAAATCCCACTGCTCCTTCCAAAGAGAAGAGAACCCTATAGATTTGGGCACTTGTGTGGAGGACTGTGACTACAGCTCTCAGTGTGTTTGCACCTGGTTTTTCATCACTTGCCTCTCACCACAGGACTTTCAGGTAGGTATAATGTTAAAATGGTATGGGTGAGATCTTTTGATTCGTGCATAAGATGGATTTTAACAGAGTTTCATGAAGTCATCAGCCTCTCTCTCCTCCAAAGTTATCACAGTCCCACGGAAGGACAGAAACAAGATGACTAGTGATGGCTCAAGATGCAGTGGCATCTGACAAAGCTCTAAGTGTTTCACAGTACCTGCTTTAGCTACCTTCATGGTATTTGGAACAAATTGTTCTCATATGCTCATACCACCAGGGGACATCTTCACATGCTTGGGTAGATACCCCACTAATTCAACAGTGGGTAGAACACTCCTTGGTTGCCCTCAATCTGGTTTAGCCCATCTGTTGAAATTGTTTACTGAGGTGTGTCTTCTACTAAAGCTATAAAGTCTTGGAATCACAGGTGAGAGTTGAGTGGAACAGGCAGACACCAAAAGTGGAAAGCATGCCTGCAAGGAGCTCAGCAGCCATCACACTAGAAGTACTAGTCTTCCCTGAATGCATCTTTTATCCCACTACATACACTATATGCCAAGCTAAATTTCTTTATGGTTGCCTGATTTAGGCACAATGGGTTAAATCATAAGCAAATTAAATTAGCACAGAAGAAATAAATTTCCTGTCAAACTCATGGATGGGAGAGAGTTGTTGATAAGACCAAAACATAGGGACCATCACAGGAATATAATCAATAGTTTTGATTAGATATAATTAAAAAAGTTTTTCCTCAAATAAAACCAATGGGACTAAAATTAGAAGAAAAGGAAACTGGGGAAAAATCTTCATAGTAAATTTCTCTAATAAATATTTCTAAAATATATAGGTAACCAAGAATAATTTATAAACATAAAAGCCAATTCTTAATTAATAAATGACCATCCTATATGAGTAAATTGTTTTAGAGAGTAAAGAATGCAAGGAATCAATACTTATGCGAAAAAAACTTTATCTCCTTAATAATTAGAGAAATGTAAATATAACAACTCTGAGGCACTAACTTAAACCCATCAAATTCGAAAATTTGGCAAAAGTAATAGTAACAAGTGCAGAATAGGCTGTGTGAAAGCAAATACCGTAATGTACAGGTGGTGGAGTTATGAACTGGTCTACCCTGTCTGGAAAGAAACTTTTTGGAACTATGCTCCCATAGTTATTGAACTATACACATCTTTTGACCAAATAATACCCTATTGGTTTATACTTTCAAAGAAATGAGAAAAATACTCACATATAAAAAGTATATGTGGAAGGTCTCTCTGTAGTTACAAAATATTGTAAACTTAGGGGAAGACCATCATTTGGGGAATGACTGAATAATATATGGAATGTGAATATGACAAAACACTACTTTGCTATTGAAGAGTGGATAGAACACCAAACCTGGAAGTGATGAGTTCAAATTTCACTTAATACATTTACTGGTTGTGACCCTGGACAGATCACATAACCTCTGTAAAACTCAATTTCCTCATTTGTCAGATGAAGGTAATAGAAAGATCTACCTGGGTTGCTGTGATAATCAAATAAAATAATAATTTCAAGTTATTTAATGTAGTTCCTGACAAATACTAATTGCTACAGAGGTTCCTACTACTACTACTACTACTACTACTTCTACTATTACTACTGCTGCTGCTGCTACTACTACTATTTTATAGAAAAATCTTCAACTGAAACAAATTGAAGTGAGCAAAAGCAAGAAAATAGTTTGGGGAATGAAAGAATATTGTTAAGATAATTAACTTTGAAAGATTTAGTAGGTGACAAACCACAATTCCAAAGGATGCAAAATAAAACAAATTATCCAAAACTGATGAACTCAGTGAGATACTAAATTAAGAAATTAAAAAAAAATAATAAAAACCCAGACAATTATGAGAAATTTGGAGGATGAAAGAAAGTTTCTACTCCTCCATATTGTTGATAATCAGAACTGTTAATCTGAGTTTCCATTTATAAGTTATTTCTATGAAATTGATTGGTAGATCATGGCTCCATCCCTTTCCCATATTTTCTTTTTCTGTTATGCCTAAATCTTAGGAGTATTATTTTCCCACTAAATTTGTTTTCAATTTTCAACAATAACTTTCATAAGTTTTAATTTTCTCCCCCTCATTTCCCTAAGAAGATATGCAGTCTTATATAGGATCTACACACACATCCATATTAAACACATTTTCACATGAGTCATGTTTCATAGAAGAATTACAATGAATGAGAGAAAGAATGAGAAAAACCAAACAAAACCAAATATAACAAAAGAGAAAATAGTCTGCTTCATACTCTGTTCTGACTTCATAGTTCTTTCTCTGGATATGATGGCATTTCCTTTGGCAGTATTTAAGTCCGTGGATTTCTGTGAAGGGCTAAGTATATCGAAAAGAGTTCACTCATACTGTGGCTGTTATTATGTATAATATTCTCCTGTTTCTTCTCACTTCCCTCAACATCAGTTCATGTAAGTCTATCCAAGTATTTCTGAAGTCTGCCTGTTTGTCATTTCTTATAGTACAACAGTGTGTTACATTTGTGTATCACAACTTGTTCAGTTGTTCTCCAATTAATGGGCAACCTTTTGATTTCCAGTTTTTGACCTCCACAAAATAAATAAATAAACAAGCAAAAAAAGCTGCTATAAATATTTGTACATATGGGTTCTCTTAAGGGTATGCATATTTTTATAGGCCTTTGGACATAGTTTCAAATTGGTATCCAGAATGGTTGGATGAGCTCATAGATCCCTTAACAATGAATTAGTGTTCCAACTATCCCACATTTTCTCCACCATTTTTCATTTTCCTCTTTTGTAATGTTAGTTAATCTGATAGGCATGATGTGAGAATGTTCAGAGATGTTTTGGTTTACATCTCTCTAATCAATAGTGATTCAGAGCATTTTTCTTATGACTACAGATAGCTTCAATTCTTCCTCTGAAAATTGCATGTTCATGTGCTTTGACAATTCATCAATTGAGAAATGATTTTATTCTTGCAAATTTGACTGAGTTCTCTCTATATTTTAGAAATGAGCACTTTAGGGGGGCAGAGCCAAGATGGCGGAGTAGAAAGATACACATATGCATGTTCTCCCCACACAGTCCATAAAATACTTGTAGAGAAGGACTTTCAACATTTTGAAGTAGCAGAAATGGAGAACAACAGACTGGAGGAGATTCCCAGCCCAGGGTGACCTGAAAGGCCCATGGGAAACATCAGTTGCACCAGACACAGAGTTGAGCCCAGCCCAGCACAGCCCAGCCCAGCCTTGGCCAAGCAGCCCATGCAACTGTGGGAAGAGGACACCTCAGGGGCAGAATCTCCAGTCATGGAATCCCCAGTCACAGCAGCAATGAATCCCCAGTCCCAGCAGCAGCAGTCCACAGATCCCTCAACCCACAGGCTCCAAAAGACAGTGATGGGGTTTTTTCAGTTGGCCAGGAAGGGAGAAGGGCCTTCTCACAGCTCCAGCCTAAGGCTACGGTTGCAGAGGCCCCATGGGACAGATGACAGCAGTTCCCACAGCAACCCGTGCAGCTGCCCACATCCATTGTTGGAGTGTAAAAACCCCTGGGGGCACTGAGGAGCAGGATACTACCTCAGCCCTGTGTAGGGGCCTTGAGGGAAGTGATCTTTATCTCACACTGAATGGTGGCTCTGCCCATCGAGCTTATCTGAAAATCAGCCCTCAGTGCTGGCTTGGTGGAACTGGAGGCAAGGTGGCTGTGGAGAGATAACTGCTAAGATTCTGGGCACAAAAATCTCTCTCTACCCCCAGACCAGTGTACACACTTGATTGTGCCACCTTGGAGGAACGGATATCTTAGAGGTTGCCAGAGTATACCCTACTCTTGACAAACGACCCAAAAGCCAAGTAACTGGTTGGGAAAATTCCAAAAAAGGGAAAATATAATACTGTAGAAGTTTACTTTCTTGGTGAACAGATATCTTCTCTCATCCTTTCTGAAGAGGAAGAACAATGCTTACCATCAGGGAAACACATAAAAGTCAAGGCTTTTGTATCCCAAACATCCAATATAAATATTCAATGGTCTCAGGCCATGGAAGAGCTCATAAATGATTTTGAAAATCAAATAAGAGAGGTGGAGGAAAAATGGGGAAGAGAAATGAAAGAGATGCAAGAAAAGCATGAAAAGCAGGTCACCTTGCTAAAGGAGACCCAAAAAATGCTGAAGCAAATAACACTTTTAAAAATAGGCTAACTCAATTGGGAAAAGAGGTTCAAAAAGCCCATGAAGAGAAGAATGATTTAAAAAGCATAACTAGCCAAATGGAAAAGGAGGTTCAAAAGTTCACTGAAGAAAATAATTCTTTAAAAATTAGAATGCAGCAGATGGAAGCTAACGAATTTATGAGAGACCAAGAAATCACAAAACAAAATCAAAAGAATGAGAAAATGGAAGATAATGTAAAATATATCATTGGAAAAAACAACTGACCTGGAAAATAGATCCAGGAAAAACAATTTAAAAATTATGGGACTACCTGAAAGCCATGATCAAAAAAAGAGCCTTGACATCATCTTTCATGAAATGATCAAGGAAAACTGCCCTGATATTCTAGAACCAGAGGGCAAAATAAGTATTGAAGGAATCCATCGATCACCACCTGAAAGAGATCCAAAAAGAGAAACTCCTCGGAATATTGTGGCCAAATTCCAGAGTTCCCAGATCAAGGAGAAAATATTGCAAGCAGCTAGAAAGAAACAATTAAAGTATTGTTTAAATACAATCAGGATAACACAAGATCTAGCAGCTTCTACATTAAGGGATCAAAGGGCATGGAATACTGTAGGAACCAGGACTAAAACCAAGAATCACCTACCCAGCGAAACTGAGTATAATACTTCAGGGGAAAAAATGATATTTCGATGAAATAGAGGATTTTCAAGCATTCTTGATGAAAAGACCAGAGCTGAAAAGAAAATTTGGCTTTTAAACACATGAATCAAGAGAAGCATGAAAAGGTAAACAGCAAAGAGATATCATAAGGGACTTACTAAAGTTGAACTTTTTACATTCTTATATGGAAAGACAATATTTATAACTCTTGAAATTTTTTCAGTATCTGGGTAGTTGATGGGATTACACACATGCACACACACACACACACACATACACACATAGAGAGAGACAGAGAGCACAGGATGAATTGAATAAGATAGGATCATATCTTAAAATAATGAAATTAATCAGTGAGAGAGAAATATACTGGGAGGAGAAAGGGAGAAATAGAATGGGACAAATTATCTCCCATAAAAGAGGCAAGTAAATGACTTTTCAGTGAAGGGAAAAAGTGGGGAGGTGAGAGAAAAAACATAAAGCTTACTCTCATCACATTCAACTAAGGGAAGGTATAAAAATTTTCATTTTGGTATGAAAACTTATCTTACAATACAGGAAAGTGGGGAAGAAAGGGATAAGCAGGGTAGGGGGATGATGGAAGGGAGGGCAATGGGAGGAGGGAGCAACTAGAAGTCAACACTCTTGGGGACGGATAGGATCAAAAGAAAGAATAGAAAAAATGGGGGGCGGGATAGGATGGAGGGAAATATAGTTAGTCTTACACAACGTGACTATTATGGTTGTAATTTGTAAAGTTACACAGATATGGCCTATATTGAATTGCTTGCCTTCCCAAAGGTAATGGGTGGGGAGGGATGGATGAAGAGAAGTTGAAATTCAAAGTTTTAGGAACAGCTGTTGAGTATTGTTCTTGCAACTAGGAAATAAGAAATACAGGTAATGGGGTATAGAAAGTTATCTTGACAATACCATTATACCTACAGGACAAAAGAGAATATGGGCATAAGGGAAGGTAGGGATGTTATAAGGGAGGGCCAATTGGTGATAGGGGCAATTAGAATGCTCGGTGTTTTGGGGTGGGGATAGGGGAGAAATGGAGCGAAAATTTGGAATCCAAAATTTTTTTGGAAATGAACGTTGAAAACTTAAATAAATAAATTTATTAAAAAGAAGAAATAAGGACCTTTTGAGACGCTCTAGTTGTAAAAATTCTTTCCAGGTTTTCTACTTCCCGCCTAATCATGGTTCCATTGGCTTTGTAAGTGCAAAACTTTTTCAATTTAATGTAATCAAAATTATCTATTTTGTATTTCATAATGTTCTCTATCCTTTTCTGGTCATAAATTTCTCCATTCTCCCAAATCTGACAAACAAACAAACTATCTCTTCCTCTCCTTATTTGTTTATCCTGTTTCCTTTAAACCTAGATCATAGACCCATTTGGACTTTATTCTGGTATACGGTGTCATGTGCTGGACTGTGGCCAGTTTCCACCACTATCCCCGCAAATTTTGTCAAATAGTAAGTTCTGATCCCAGAAGCTGGGCTAGCTGGGTTTATCAAATCCTAGACTGCTATAGTCATTGAGTACTATGCCATATGTACCCAACTTAGTCTACTGATCTACCCCTTTATTTCTTAGCCAGTAGCAAGTAGTTTTGATGATTGCTGCTTTATAAAACGTGATGGCACATAAAATGTGATGGCACATAGAATGTGATCTTCTGCTCTTTTTGTTTACACCAAGAAGTATAATGCCCCTGAATAATATGATTAAGATCTTTTCTACCCATTTTGGGCCTGGGAGATTTGTAGGAGGGCCTACACCTTTTGTTAATGAAGCACTGGTTCTCAAGGGACGTGATGCCCTCTGCCTCTGAAAAGTGTATAAAAACTCTTAGAGGCAATATTACCTTGGGGTTTAGTTTTTGGAAAAATGTTTGTATGCCAGATGAGATTCCTAGGAAGCCACTAAGCAGCCTCCCCAGACTTTGGTGCTTCCCTCTCTGATAACTATGTATGTATGATCTGGCAGTTTGGAAGAACAGTCTGTTGATTTTTGGTTTCTCTGTATTCTCTGAAGTTCCAGGTGCTGATTTTTTCCCCTTAAATAAGTGAATGATGCATGTACTTGATTAAAAGTCATTGCTATCCCCTCAAAAGATCCTTTTCCTTTTATGAATGTGGATCTAAGAACCTGTGATAACAGGCCCCCCTGTGTATGTCAGGGTACATAATGATACATAAAGCAATTTGAGATTTGGTATGCCTAGGCCACACACCCTAGCATTTCTTTTCATTAATTCTCTTAATATTCTAGATATTTTGTTCTTCCACATTTACTTTAATCTTATCTTTTAAGTTCTATAAAATAATTTTTTGGTCATTTGATTGATATGGCACTAAATAAGTAAATTAGCTTAGGTAGAATTGTCATTTTCATTATATTAGCTTGCCCTACTCATAAGCAACTGATTTTATTTCCAATTATTTAGATCTGACTTTATTTGTGTGAAAAGTGTTTTACAATTTTGTTCATATAGTCCCTAAGTTTATTTTAACATGTAAAGTCCCAAATATTTTATAGTGTTTACGGTAACTTTAAATGGAATTTCTCTTTCTATCTCTTGCTCTTGGGCTTTCTTAGCACCATGTGGAAATTCAGGTGATTTATGTAGGTTTATTTTGTATCTTTCAACATTGCTAAAGCTGTTTATTACTTCAAGTAGATTTTTACTTGATTCTCCAGGATTCTCCAAGTATATCATCATATCATCTTCAAAGAGAGATAACTTAGTTTCTTCTATGCCTATTCTAATTCCTTCAATTTCTTTCTTCCCCTATTGCTAAAGCTAACATTTCTAGTACCATATTGAATAACAGTGGTGATAATGGACATCCTTGTTTCACCCCAAATCTTATTGGAAATGTATCTAGCTTATCTTCATTACATATTATGCTTGCTAATGGTTTTAGGTAGATGCTACTATTTTATGTAATGTTCCATTTATACCTATGCCCTCCTTTATTTTCAATAGGAATGGGTGTTGTATTTTTTAAAGCATTTTCTGAATCTATTGAGATAATCATATGGCTTCTGTTAGTTTTGTTGTTAATATGATCAGTAATGCTGATAGTTTTCCTAATACTGAACTAGCCCTGTACTCCTAGTGTAAATATCATCTGGTCAGTGTGTATTATTCTCATGAGAAGTTGCTGGAACCTTATTTAAAATCTTATTTACTAGTATTTTATTTAAATTTTTTGTGTATTTTCATTAGTGAAATTAGTCTATAATTTTCTTTCTCTGTTTTGGCTTTTCTCAGTTTAGTTATCAGCACCATATTTGTTTCATAAAAGGGATTTGGTAGGACTTTTTCTTTGCCAGTTTTCCTAAATAGTCTATATATTATTGGATTTAACTGTTTTTTAAATGTTTGATAGAATTCACTCTTAAAATTATTTTGCCCTGGAAATTTTTTCCTAGCAGCTTCAATGATGACTTCTTCAATTATTTTTTTTTTTTGAGATAGTGTTATTTAATTATTTTACTTCCTCTTCTTTTAATGTGGATAATTTTTATCTTTGTAAATATTCATCCATTTCACTTAGATTGTCAAATTTATGTGTATACAGTTGAGCAAATTATGCCTAGTTGCTATTATATTATTTCCTTTTCATTGGAGGTGAATTCACTCTCTTAATTTTTGATACTAGAAATTTGTTTTTCTTCTTTCTTTTACTTAAACTCAAATGGACCACATGTTTATCAATTTCATTGATTGTTTCATAAAACCAGTTCTTACTTTTATTAATTCAATAGTTTTCTTAATTTTGATTTTATTAATCTTTCCCTTGGTTTTCAGTATTTCTAATTTGACATTTAATTGGGGATTTTCAATCTGTTCTTTTTCTAACTTTTTCACTTCCATGCCCAATTCATTGATCTACTCTTTCTCTATTTTATTCATGTAAATATTCATTGATAGAAAACTTCCCCTAAGAACTTCTTTTGCTGCATTCTGTAAGTTTTGATAGCTTGTCTCATTATAATCATTCTCTTGAATGAAGTTATTGATTGTTTCCCTGATGTGTTGTTTGACCCACTCATTCTTTAGGATTAGATTATTTGATTTCAAATTAATTTTTGATCTGTCTTTCCATGTCCTTTTGTTACATATAATTTTTATTGCATCATGATCTAAGAATTATGCATTGACTATCTCTGCCTTTCTGCATTGGATTGTGAGGTTTATATGCCTTAAGATGTGGTCAATTTATGGATAAGTGTCATGAAGCACTGAGAAATAAAAGAAACATTCTTTTTTATTGCTATTTAGTTTTCTCCAGAGGTCTATCTTATCCACCTGTTCCACAATTCTATTCACTTCCTTAATTTTTCTTGTTTATTTTGAAGGTAGATTTTTCAAGTTCAGAAAGAGGGAGGTTAAGATTCCCACTACTACAGTTTTGCTATCTATTTCTTCTTATAACTACCTTAACTTCTACTGTAAGAATATGAATGATATATCATTTGTTTTATCAGAGTTCATCCCATTCACGTGTATGGTAATGATTACTATCTGTGTATTTCTCTGCATCCTGTTGCCCCACACTGTTTATCTTTTTATTTCTACTTTCTCCCTTTTCCTCCTCAAAAGTTTTCCTTTTGATCACTGTCTCCCTCACTCTTCCCTACCTTCTCTTAGGCCCCCTACATTTTCTTTCCCTTTCCACTTTTATTGCCTGTAATGCAAGTTAGATTTTTATACTTAACTGAGAATATTATTCCCTCCTGGAATCAAATCTGATGAGAGTAAAATTCAAACAATGCTCTTCTTTCTCCCTTCTTCACCTTTGCTAGCATATGTTTTTGTGCATCTTCATGTGATAAAATTTACCCTTTTCTTCCTCCTCCTTTTGTCTTCTCCCTTCACAACTTTTAATTAGTTATTTTATCATCGCAGTTAATTACACCATACCCTCTATCTATGTCTACCACTTTTAAATTTTGTAATAAATATGCAGTTCTCAAGATTAACAATTATCATCCTCCCATATAGGGATGTAAACAGTTTGCCCAAATTAAATAACAAGTTTTTTTTTTTTCCCTTTATTTTCCCCCTCTGTTTATCATTTTATGCCTTTGTTGAATCTTGTATTTCAAGATCAAATTTTCCATTGAACACTGGCCTTTTCATCAGGAAGGTCTGGAAATCCCTTATTTCATTGAATATCCATCACCTTGCCTGAAATATTATGCTCAATGTTTCTGGGTAATTGATCCTTGGTTGTAGTCCAACCTCTTTTGCCTTACCAGGTATCGTATTCCAATCGCCCCCTTTTTTTAGGTTACTTTTTTATGTTTATTTATTTATTTTTAGTTTTCAACATTCATTTCCACAAAATTTTGAATTACAAATTTTTCCCCATCTTTCCCCCCGCTCCACTTCATAATGTTTTGCATTTTGATTACCTATTCCCTCTATATGACCTCCCTTCTGTCACACCACTTCCTTCTCTTATCCCCATCTTCTCTCTTTTCTTGTAGGACAAGAGAGATTTCTATACCCCATTACTTGTATTTCTTATTTCCCAGTTGCATGCAAGAACAATTCTCAACATTTGTTCCTAAAATTTTTAATTCCAACTATTCTTCCTTCCTCCTTCCCCACCCATCCCCACTGAGAAGACAAGCAATTCAATATAGTCTATATATGTGTAGCTTTGCAAAAGACTTCCATAAAAATCATATTGTGTAAGACTAACTATATTTCCCTCCATTTTATCCTGCCCCCCCATTAATTCTATTCTCACTTTTGACGTTGTCCCTCCCCAAAAGTGTTTACTTCTAATTACTCACTGCTCCCATTTTGTCTCCTTTCTATCATCCCCCCAGACCACTTATCCCCTTCTCATCTACTTTCCTGTAGTGTAAGAAAGATTTTCATACTAAATTGAGTATGTTATTCCCTCCTTAATCAAATGTGATGACAGTAAGAGTTACTTTTTTCCCTCACCTCTCCCCTTTTCACCTCCATTGAAAAAGTTTTCTCTTGCCGTTTTATGGGAGATAATTTGCCCCATTCAATCTCTCTCTTTCTCCACCTAGTATTTTTTATTTAATTTTATTAATTTTACTTTTTAGATATTATTCCTTCCTTTCTGACTCAATTTGTGATCTCAGACCACATATGTGTGTGTGTGTGTGTGTGTGTGTGTGTGTGTGTGTGTGTGTAATCCCTCCAACTACCTAAGTACTGAGAGAAATCTCAAAAGTTACAAATACTGTCTTTCAACGTAGGAATGTAAACAGTTCAATTTTAGAAAATCCCTTAGGATTTCTCTCTCCCATTTACCTTTTCATGCTTCTCTTGACTCTTGTGTTTGAAATTCAAATTTACTCTTCAGCTCTAGTCTTTATAACAAAAATGCTTGAAAGTCCTCTACTTCATGGAATGACCATTTCCCCCCCTGAAGTATTATACTCAGTTTTGCTGCTTAAGGGATTCTTGGTTTTAATTCTAGTTCCTCTGGCTTCTGGAATATCATATTCCAAGCCCTTTGATCCCTTAATGGAGAAGCTGCTAGATCTTGTTTTATCCTGATTGTAGTTCCCCAATACTCAAATTGTTTCTTTCTAGCTGCTTGTAATATTTTCTCCTTGATCTGGCACCTTTGGAATTTGACTACAATATTCCTAGGAATTTCTCTTTTTGCCTCTCTTTCAGGAGGTGATCAGTGTATTCTTTCAATATTTATTTTACTCTCTGGTTCTAGAATATCAGGTCAAATTTCCTTGATAACTACATGAGCAAATGATATTCAGGCTCTTTTCATAATCCTGGCTTTCAGGTAGTTCCATAATTTTTAAATTGTCTTTCCTGGGTCTATTTTCCAGGTCAGTTTTGTTTTGCCTATGAGATACTTCACTTTGTGCTCAATTTTTTTCATGGTTTTGGTTTTCTTTTATAATTTCTTCTTTTCTAATAAAGTCATTAGCTTCCATCTACTCCATTTGAATTTGTAAAGAACGATTTTCTTCAGTGAGCTTTTGAACCTGCTTTTCCATTTGGCTAATTCTGCTTTTTAAAGCATTTTTCTCCTCATTGGCTTATTGAAACTATTTTGCCATTTAGGTTATTCAATTTTTAAAGATGTTATTTTCTTCAGAATTTCTTTGGTCTCCTTACAAAGCTGTTGACTCGCTGTTCATGATTTTCTTGCATCATTAATTTTCTTCCCAATTTTTCATCCACCTCTCTCATTTGATTTTTAAAATCTTTTTGAGCTCTTCCATGGCCTGGGACCATTGAATATTTATTTTAGAAGTTTTGGACAAAGAAGCCTTGACTTTGATGTCTTCTTCTAATGGTATGTTTTATTCTTTCTCATCCTAAAGGACAGAGGAAAATATGTGTTCACCAAGAAAGTAATCTTCTGTAGTCTTATTTTTTCCCCCTTTTTGGAGTGTTTTCTTAGCCAGTAACTTGATTTTTGTCAAGTGGAGGGTGTACTTTAGGGACCTGTAAATTCTCAGTTCCTCCAAGGTGGCACAATCAAGGGAGTGGAGTTACTCCTCTCCTGGCCTGTGCTGTGGTCTATACACAACCACAAGCTTTTCTACCCGGGATCGGTGAGTAGAGTTCCCTCTCCACAACCCCCTGAAGTTCCACCAAACCAGTGCTTCTCCTCACCCCAGGACTGCCACTCTGGGCTGAGATTTAAATCATCTGCTCAATTCACCTAGGGTCTTTAGGCTATGGACTCCAAAAAATGAATTCTGCAGTCACCTTGGGCCAGTGCTAGGGCAGGACCTTGCTCCCTTTTCACCCAGGTGAAAGAGTTTTCTCACTGACCTGTGAAGCTGTCTTTGGTGTTTTGACATTGAGAAATCTGGAACCACAGCTGCTTCCTCTGATTCCATGCCCTGAAGCCTGCTCCAGTCCTGTCGATTTCATGCCCTGAAGCCTGCTCTAGTCCTGTTGCTTTCATGTATCTCAGCCAAGTCTGGGCTGTGCTCTGCTCTGAGCCCTGTGCAATAGACCTTTCCTTTCAGCATTCCAGGTTGTCTTGAGCTGGATATCTCTTTCCCTCTGTGAGTTTGTGGCTTCTTTGGGTCTAGAACTTGTTTAGAGTCATTTTTTACAGGTATTTGAAGGGCTTTGGGTGTAGAGCTAAGGGTACGTCTGTCCTTCTACTCCACCATCTTGGCTCTGCTCCCAATCAATATGCATCCTCATTCTTTTTGTAGGGTGCTACTTGTGTAGCTTAATTATGTTACACGTTTCCCTACCACCTTTCCCCTTTGTGAATTACTTTTCCCCATTCTTTCCTTTCTTCTTTTAAGATAATTAAAATGTAGTGAAACTAGGCTCTCTTTTTTAACTCCCCTTATGACCTCTGATGAGATTATGATTATTATAAGATAATGCAATTTTTGGCCTTACATTCAGTCAGTTTGTAAACATTTACTAAATACCAGTTTTAGGAAGTATGCTAAATGCTAAGGATACATAAAAAAGACAAAAGATAGTCCCTGTTCTCAAAGAGCTAATGGGTGAATCATATTGTGTGATATTGAACTCATATTAAATTTCCTTAGTTAATAATCATATTCTGTGTCCATGTCTATTATTTTAACATTTCTTGTTCTACATTAATATTCAAACACACTGTGAATTGAAGAGCTTATTAATTTAAAAGTTGCTTCCAACGAGGCAGATCATAAGCCGCTTATGCATAAATTGTGTCATCTTTGATACTCATTTTCATTTTTTCAGAGTCTGTTGTGTTTCACATTTCCTACCCACATATGTACATCAATAGCTTATATTTAAAACTCTGTTTTGAGCCACCTTACTTATATGGCATATCTTTGAATATCTATACTTCTGATTGTTTATTAATTTTGATCTTTCTTCTGATCAGTTAAATGTGAGAAGGTACATTCATTCTTAATTAAGAAATAACTCCTAAATTGATATGTATCCCCCCTACTTGCTTATAGTCAATTTTTCTTTTTCCTTCTTTCCTTCCTTCCTTCCTTCCTTCCTTCCTTCCTTCCTTCCTTCCTTCCTTCCTTCCTTCCTTCCTTCCTTCCTTTCTCCCTCCCTCCCTCCCTCCCTTCCTTCCTTCCTTCGTTCCTTCCTTCGTTCCTTCCTTCCTTCTTTCCTTCCTTCCTTCTTTCTTTCCTTCCTTCTTTCCTTCCTTTCATCCTCCCTTCCTGTGTAAATACCCCTACATATACAGGGAGTCCTACTATTACAAGTTCTGTGACCTTTTCTGAAAGGAAAGACAACTTTTGCAGTGTTAACAATCTCCTTTAATCAAGCACATATGTCATTCACTTATGTCAGGAAATCAACAGACAGCACTTCCAAACTCTTTGATATAAGCAATACATATATCACAAATCAACAGACAGGTCTAACTGTCTGATCATTTTTGTCAGAAAGAGAAGCACCAACATTTAGGTTTCAAAGTCAAGGGGACTCCTTAGTGGCTTCTGGGAGTCTTGTCTGGCACACAAGCTGCTTCCAAAAATTAAACCCCTAAGTGAAACCTCACCATCACAGCATTTATGTATTTTTTAGAGCCAGAGGCCATCTCAACCCTTGAGATCCACTGCCTCATTAACAAAAGGTGTGGTCTTTCCTATAAATCTTACCTAACCAAACTCCCTTTAGTGGGTAGGCTCCTTAATGGGTGGGAAAAATCTTTAATCACATTAACAGTACAAATACATATACTGTTTCTCGTTTAAGAAACTCTTCTTTCTATACTTTAATCCTAGTAAAGCTTCTTGGTTGATAAAGGCAAGATTAATCAGAAGCTCTTGATTATTCTAAAACAAAAACAGGAAAAGATTCTACTTTGCTTAATACAATCCATCCTTCCAGGATCTTTGGTCTTAACAATCTAAATGGCCATGGATCCTGGACAAAATAGAGGGATTATATTTCTTAATTATGCTAAAATAGCAAAAGATCCTATTTTACTTGCCCTTATGCTTCCTTCCTTCCTTCCTTCCTTCCTTCCTTCCTTCCTTCCTTCCTTCCTTCCTTCCTTCCTTCCTTCCTCCCTTCCTTCCTCCGTTCCTTCCTTCCTTCCTTCCTTCCTTCCTTCCTTCCTTCCTTCCTTCCTTCCTTCCTTCCTTCCTTCCTTCCTTCCTTCCTTCCTTCCTAGTTTCCTTTCTTTTTTCTCTCCCTCTCTGTTTCATCTTTCTTTCTTTACTTCCATCCCTCTCTTTTGTCTTTTTCTTACTTCATCCTGTCTTTCTTTCTTTCTTTTCCTTACTTCCTCCTCTTTTTTCATTTTCATTTTCTCTAATTATGTGAAAATAATTATATTTTTCTAACACAAATTCATAAATCCCCTGAAATGTATACACAGAACCCTTATGTGTCTATGAATCCCCATATTAAAAGTGTCTTCAAATGATATTAGTACAGAAGCTTCCACTATTTTCCTTATCATCTTGTCAGCATACTCCTGCAAAGACAAGATGCTCACGTCAAACATCATGAAGTAGTGATTCTTGCTACTACTTTACAGATGATAAAACCAAATCTACCACATTTTTTTATTTATTTTCCACGGGAAAGCTATGAATCATCTTTCTGTTTTGCTTCATCTTCTTATCTGTTATGGGTTTATTCTAGATTCATATGATTCAGATCCTCTCATAGTCTATTTGTCCAGCATAAGAAATCTCATATTTAGGGTACTAATAAATAAGTTGATATTTAGAGTAGTCTAAAAACTGTGTGACCCTTGGAATCTTGTTTGTATTTACATTCCACTTCATATCTACCATCACATTAGAAACAAAAGGAAGTCTTGTAGGACCCAAGTTCAATTTTTTTTGTTTGTTTGCTGCTCTATTTCATGGGTTGCACATCTCAAAGTTATACTACCAAGAAAGATGATGTAACTCATTTATATTCAACCCACATAGCAAATCAAAATTAATACTATTTTTGTCAAGAAAAAGATTAGGAAATCTGCACTTGTGTATATGCAATCGGACTATTTTTTTTTTGTCAACTATAAGGCTTGAGCAAATTTAAATTATCAGGAGGAGAAACAACAACGAACAATCAATAAGACAGATTCAGGCAAAAAATCTGCTGTTCAAAAACATTAAATTTGAGAAAACAAGTGTTTTATCTGAATTGCTAGAACACATATATCAAATGAATAATATTTTTCCTGTTTTGTTCAATTATTTTATTTTCTGTAGTATCAATTTTATTTAAACACACTTAAAGTTGTCAATGGTATAAAATTTAAAACTCTGTAGGGGTCTTATTAATCAGAGGATTTTGGAAGTTATGAAGATTCAGCATAACTAAAACATCACTGCAGGGATTTTTTTTTTATTTTTATCAGTGATCTTAATGCAGTTGTGTTTTCACCTGATTGACATGTCTGGCCTGGTGATATATGCACATTTTTTATGTAAAATTGAAATGAGGACAGTGATTACACTGTTTACAATGTACCATTTCTCCTTAGTCATTAAATTTTCTCTGCATGTAATTTCAGTGTATAAAAATGTTGTAACAACACAGCAAACTACATATGCAAGGCAGGGACTATTTTAAGGAAGAATGTGAAAGAAAATTATATAACATACTTTTGGTTACACCAAGTTATCTGGAATAAACAGCTGTAGTGTCTAAACAGTAAAATGGGATTAATTTCCTGCACAATGTTCTTCCTTTAAGAGAGAACATCTTTTTAAATAGTATTTTATTTTCCCCCAATTTTATTTCAAGACAATTTTTGGCATTCAGTTTTATAAGATTTTGCTTTCCAATTTGTTTTTCTTCCCTCTCCCCTTTTCCTAAAATGGTAGACAATTTCATATAGGTTATGAATGTGCTACCATGTAAAACAGATTTCCTATTAATCACATTTGTTAAAGAAGAAACAAATGAAAAGAAAAAAATGCAAACGAAAGGATTAAGTAAGTGAAAAAAGTAGATTTTGATAAGCATTGAGTCCATTAATTCTTTTTGGGGCATGGCTTGCACTTTTTATAAATTTGACTCAGTTCTCCATATAATTGGGGAATAAAGCTTTTATCAGAAACTCTTCATGAATATTCTTTCCTAGACAATTTTTACAGGCAGTCTCTGCCATTACTACTCCATCTTGGCTCTGCCCCATCACCCAGCTATTTCTTCACTCCAAGTGTGTGTGTGTGTGTGTGTGTGTGTGTGTGTGTGTGTGTGTGTGTGTGTGCGTGTTGTTGTATGTGTTTAATAAGCAACATATTTTAGGATTCTAGTTTTTGGTCCACTCTACTATTTGCTTCCATTTTTTGGGAGAGTTCACAGCATTAACATTTACAGTTATGATTCCTGACTGTGTATTCTCTTCAATTCTATTTTCCTTTCACTTTGGCTTCTCCTTTTACTCTTTCCCTCCATGACAGTGTTTTGCTTCTGTCTATGGCTTCTGCAGGTATACCCTCTCTTCTGTCAGTTTCTCCCCACACAATTTTTACTTAATTTCCTGCCCTCCTAATTTCCTGTTGAGGAAGATAGATTTCTATATTTAATTGATCGTGTATATTATTACCTCAGAGCCAATACTGTTGAGTTCAAGCAAAGACTATTGCCCATCCTCCCAACTTTCCTTCCATTGTAATGATTTACATGCCTTTTCAGGTGAAATAGCTTACCCCGTTCTAACTCTCATTGCCTGCGTCTCTGAGTAAATCCCTCTTTCTCATCCTTTAATTGTTTTTATGTCATTCCTTCAAGTTCACCTTATACTCAAAGTCTCTGTCTATATGTATTCCTTCTAGTTGTACTATTAGTGGTAAAATTTTTGAGAGTAACCCACATCATCTTCGCCTGTCGAGATGTAAACTATTCAGTTACATTTTATCCCTTATGTTTTCTCCCTCCTTTTATTTTACGTTTTTAAACTTCTCTTAGGTCTTGATATTGGAGAACAATTTTTTTGTTCATATGTGTCTTCTCATGAAAGCTTGAAATCCTTCTATTTCATTGAATGACCAGTTTTTCTCTTAAACTATTATGCTTAATTTTGCCAGTTATGTGATTTTTTGTTACAGTCTTAACAGCTTTGCGTTCCAGAATATCATGCTCCGTGTCTTCTAATCTTTTATTATTGCAGGTGCTACATCCTGTGTAATCCTAACTGTGGCTCCATAATATTTGAATTGTTTCTTTCTGGGCACTTGTAGTAAATTTTTCCCACTTGATGTAATAGTTGTCAAATTTTGCTATACTATTTTTTGAAGTTTTTATTTTGACATCTCTTTCCTGATGTGATTGGTACATTCATTCAATGCTTATTTTGACTTCTGGTTTCAGAATATTAGGGCATGTTTCATTGATGGTTTCTTGAAAGATGCTTCCCAGGTCCTCCTTTTTGTTATGATTTTGAAGTAGTTCACCAATTCTGAAATTGTCTCTCTTGTATCTGTTTTCCAGGTTACTTTTTTTCCAATGAGGTATTTTACATTTTCTTCTTATTTTCATTTCTTTCAATTTGTTTTATTGGTTCTTAATGAATCATAGAATCATTAGCTTCTACTTGCCTAATTCTAACATGAAAGGAGTTATTTTTCCCCTCAACCAGCTTTTGTATTTCCTTTTAAATGTGATCAATTGTGTTTTTTAAGTAGTCATTTTCTTCAGTGGATTTTTGCATCTCCTTTTCCACTTGGCCAATTCTACTTTTTAAGCAATTGTTTTCTTTTTCCAAGCTGTTGACTCTTTCTTCATAATTCTCTTGTATCACTCCCATTTCCCCCCCAAAAAAAAACATTTTTCATCTGCCTCTTTTTTATGGTTTTCAAACTCCTTTTTGAGCTCTTCCTTGAGTTCTTTCTGGGTTTGAAACCACCTCCCCTTTTTCTTTGGGGTTTTTCCTGTGTTTTGAGATTGCTGTTGTCTTCTGAGTTTGTGTCTTAATCTTTCCTGTCACCATGACAAATTTCTATGGCCTGATTTGTTTGTTGTTGCTTTTTTGCTCATCTTTTTTGGCCTTGTTCCTTTCTTTTAAATTTGTATTCTACTCCCCAAGTTTCTTTTTCCGGAGGCTGTAGGTCCTGACTGTTTACCTGATGTTGTATGGATATTGCCCTGAGGTCCAAGAGGGACCCTTATGTTTGGTGGTGAACTGAGGGTAGTGGATGGTGAGTGGTGTGCCCATGGACTGTATGGGTCTGTCAGCTTAGCTGATGCTAAGCAAGAATCCTAGTTCTGGTATTTGGTGTGTGCTCAGGCTGATCTGATGGGGTGTTTCTGTTTTTTTGAGAGGCTACACTGAAGCCTGTGGTAGTCTGGACCCTAGAGGTTGCCTGTTCACCCAGGGATACACTGAAGCAGTGGTGGTCCTCATAGATGGAGTCTACCTGTTCTTCTGGCTACACTGAAATACATAAGTGATCCTAGTGTTGGTGGTTGTGTACTTCACCGCACTGGGACTCAGGAAATATGGTTGGTTTGCTGATATCTGGCTTTTTGCTAGTTTGCTAGGATGGTTCCTGTCCTGGATTGTATACTTCTTTTACCTGAGATAGATGTTTCTTGGCAATCATTGAGGTTTCTTGGAATAAAATATTATTTCATGCCATCTTTTTGTTGCTTCTGCTGTTCCAATATTTGTTTGGAGTGCACTATATTCTGGTTGTTGGGAGGTGAATACAGGATAATTATGGCCACTTATTGCTTATTCTGCTTACTCTTGGCTCTTGTCTTTCCAAGACCCTCTTTTAAAAAAGTACAGAATGCACAAACACCTTTGAAAGTTTATTTTATTCAGTAGAATAGTCTTCTGTCATATGTTTTCTTCTTGCCATATACAACATTATGCATGTATTATTTAATATCGTTGCAAAGAAAATCTGAACGAATCACATTGCAAAAGTGTTTTTGACTGAAATTTGATATCTTACTTTAGAAAATAACACCATGGTTAAGAAAAAAAAATCACCCACCACAGCAAACCACTCTAACAGTCCCAAACTATACTTTTGTCAGCAGTTTCTAATGAGTTTTGTTTTTCAGAAAATATAGGGTAATAAAGTATTCTCAGTAATTGATTAAATATGTCTATTAACATATTTCCCCAAGGTATTCACTTTGGGATTAGTGTGCAGGTCATGTAGGAAATAAATTATTTCTATGAATATAAAGCATGTAAACATTGAGAAGATGGTATTTACAGCTATAAATCACTTGAATGATTTTTCTGTTAATTTTCTGCAGTTGAAAATGGAAAAAAGCGGAATAAATTAAATGTGTAACTTTATAACTTTGAAAAATCTTCTCAAGTTTCTCCTTCTACATGCCATTTTTTAACTGTATTCAAAAGGCAATCATATTATATACCTTTGTTTTTGGTAGTTGTTCATGAAATGGGAGAGCGACCTTGAAACTATCAACTGATCTGATTTTTCCAAATGTTTCTACTTGTTTTGCTATTTTCATCTTCATAATTTCTCTGGTTTGGGGAAACTTTCATGGACATAGACAACAAGTACACGGTGCTGTCACTCTGAAGGGGCACTCATGACATAATTGCACTACACAGGATTATTAGAGCCACAGGAGGGAATCTGAAACAACTTCTTGCCACTTCACCTTTTGATTATTTAGCTCAGTCCTCTTTTCTGAGAGCTGTTAAGAAATGCGTTCTTATATCAGATGAATTATAAGACATGATATGATATGAAGAAATTTGAAAACAGCTTAAGAAATCTATTTCTTCTGATCTTTTATAAAATATGTTTGCAATATTTTTGTTTTAGCTTCTGGCAAATAATTCCTCTCCTATCTTTCAGTCTTTGGGCATGAAGACTTGATAAAATTATTTTTGTTTAATTCAGTTTTTCAGCAAAGGGGATCACAATTATTGCTTTGTTGACACATCATTAGTTCTTAAGTTGGGTAAATAGTAACCTTTTCTATATTAAAAATTAAACATTTTCAATAGCATTTTTCTGTTTTGACCACTAAAGCACATTTTAATCAATGGCAAACTGCATTTATAAGCATTAGTCACCTTTGGTCCGCTTGTCTTTTTATTTACACACTATCCTTCTCCATATGGCATATTTGTTTCTCCACTAAGAAATTATTTTTACTGAAATAAATTTAAAAATATCCACATTGACATATGTATGAAGTATGAAATTATGAACAGTACTTTATTTTGGTAGAGGAATTGTATGTCATATGTTGTGAATAAGTAGAAGAAAAGAGGAGAGAAGTAACATCACATTATCTAGAACTTTCTAAGTGCAATATTTTCTATCCCCAGTTCTCCTCTCCACTTTGGATGAAATGACACATTGAATTAACAGCTCGTGCATGATGTCAGCAGAACCTGTACATTTTAGTCATTGTTACTTTGGGGAAAGGAATGAATATCATTTTTGTTACAAGTGAGTTTGCCCTTATAGCAAGTAGGTTTTCTTCTCTTAGAATTTTTCCCAATGATTCTAAACAGCAGATTATTTTACCAATTCACAAAAAAATTATAACTTTGAACAATTTTGTGTAAGTAGGGATAAAGATTTCAATCACTTCTATCATGAATGTTTTCATAAACAGGAAGATTTCTAAGAGAGTTAAAAGTCTCAGGGGAATTATCCACTCTCCTCTTGCCTCTCCATCTTCTCTCCATTGTACTCTTATATGGGCATCTGCTCCAGGAATCTTCAATAACCTCAACAAGATTAATGTGGTTAATTACTTGTGGTTGCCTTTATTCTGTCCAAACAATTTTCCATAAAACTTGTGGTGATTTTCTACCACAGGTCCCTATGACCAGGCAAAAACCTAAGCTTCTACTTCCTGTTACCTCTATTGGTGCTTTAGAATCTCCTGAGCTACTCTTTAGCATTGATGGATGCAGTATGTCCAAATGGGCGATCCCATTTGTTTCATTTTTCCATTTTATTCCCATGCTGCATGTGTGTGTGTATGTGTTTGAGAATATAGCTATGATACAGTGTTAAATATTTTGCAGATTGTGTATAAGAAAAACATACATTTCTCCAAAAGAACCTTTCATTCTTTTTCCTCCTTTACTCTTTATTTTCCATCAGCAGACTCCTGGTTTCAACTCCAAGGAATATGCATTCCCCAGGATAAGCTGATGACCTGTAATCTCGTAACAATGTGGATTGCCTCAGTTTTTGATCCTCAGTAACTTCTAAAGGCCCTCACTTAATTTTCTTCTCTGATTAGAAAGTTAGAGGGTAAAGCAATAAATTCCTCCCAGTGTCTTACTTTGTGGAACTTTCAATATATGTGTATTGAATGGTTCTACTTAGTTTTAAGTACATTTAATGCAGCAGGACCCCACTACTGTTTCCTCACCTGAATTCACCACTTTTAACTTCTTTTTGAGCATTCTCTTCCCCCACATAAATAGGAAAGAACAGTCTTTTTTTGTTAAAAAAAATGTATCTGCAATGCATATATTTTGTATTGTGCCTGCCATATAGTAGTTACATAATAAATATTTATAGACTTGAATTGAATTCTTTCACTTAATCTGTAGAACATAACCATGCATAATTGTAAAATCTGCTTTTATTTCACGAATTTTAATGGTAAAAGAATTCATCACCCACTGGACAGTCTATTGTTGATTAGTTTGACTGATGTTTAGTAGCCTCAGATTTTAACAGTAATAGTATTATTTTCACCATAATTACCTTTCTAACATGATAAAATCCACCAGAGCCTGTATTCAACTGATACAGTTTTCAACAGTTTAGATGAACCTGTGGAGGTGGAGCCAGGATGTTAAAATAAAAGCAGGGACTTCCTTGAGTTCTCCCCCAAACCCTTCCAATTACCTGTAAAAATGACTTTAGACAAATTGTCAAGTTATAGAACCCACAAAATGACAAAGTGAAACAAATTTCCAAACAAAGACAACCTGGAAAATTGACAGGAAAGGTTTATTCCCTGGACTGGGACAAGAGCACAAACCAATGATGCCTGTACTGGCACAGATGGGATTAGAGCAGGCCTCAGGGGATTAAACGACTGGAAGCTGTGTTGGCTTCTAGACTTCTCAACACACAAATGTGAAAGACTACTAAAAAGGTCAGTGGGTAAGGTCTGTGGGACCTGAGTGAGAGAAGAGTGTCATCTGGCCCCAGCACCAGGGTGGCAGCAGCAACAGTGGCTGCTTTCACAGCTCTTGAACTACAGATGGTGGGGGAGGGGCGAGTGGCTCACCGCATGGGCAATGAATGCAGACAACTTTTTTGCTGGCACGGAAGCATGATTCTCTTGCTTTGTCCTTTTTGTATCTGAGTCATAATCTTGAATGGTGGTCCTGGGATGAGGAGGAGAACTGGTGTGGTGAAGCTTATGACTGCCATGGAGAGAGAACACTCCTTACAGTTCTAAGGCAGTAAAGAACACATGTAGTCACTCAAAGACCAGACACAGGCCAGGAAAGGACTAAACACTTCTCCTTTGATCATATCACCCTGGAAAAATTGAAAATTTACAGGTTTCCATAAGTATCTCTGAAAACCTCTGCATAAAACCCTTGAAGGACACCTTCCACATTGTAAGCATTGTAATTCCTATCTTAACAATGAATTAAAAGTCAAGTATTTGGGGAAATGAGAAAACTGTAAAAATCCCTCAGAATATAAAATCTTACTTTGGTTACAAAGAAATTCAAAACACACAAACAGAAGAAAACAAAGTCAAAGCTCCTATATCCAAAGCCTCCAAGAAAACCATGAATTGGTTTCAGGCCATGGAAGAACTCAAAATAATTTTTAAAATCAAATAACAGAAGTAGAGGAAAAATTAGGAAGAGAAATGAGAGTGATACAAGAAAATCATGAAAAGGGGGTGGAGCCAAGATAGTGTAGTAGAAAGACACACATACTCTAGATCTTCCCCCACAGTCCATAAAACACCTCTAAAGAAGATTATCAACAAATTCTAGGGCAGAAGAAACTACAGAACAACAGAGTGGGAGAGATTTCCAGCCAAGGGTGACCTGGAAAGCCAATGGGAAACGTCTGTCGTAACAGACATATAGCAGAGCACAGCCCAGGCTTGGCTGCACAGTGCTCAGGGGAGAAGACTTCAGGGGAGAAATCCCCAGCAGCAGCAAAGGATGTAGTGGCAGCAGGTAAGGGCAACACCAGTAGCAGGTGGCAGCAGCAGCAGCAGCAAAGGTTCATAGATCCATCAACCCACAGACACCAAAGGCAGCTTTAAAGGTAAGTGAGAGGGATTTTCCAATTTGGCAAGAAGGGAGCAGAGTCTCCCTTAGACAGGCTCAGGCAGCAGCACAGGCAGCAGGAACCCTGGTCCATTGTTCCATTGTTGGAGTGCTTAGTGTAAATTGAGAATTGAGCAGCTTTTCTGAACCTCAGTCCTGAGTGGCAGCTCTGCCCCTGCCTAAAGCCCCTGCAGGAATTGAACAATTGATCTGAATCTCAGGCGTGAACCCTGCCAGGGAGTAAACTCCTCTCCCTTGATTGTGCCACCTTAGAGGAACTGAGAACTTACAGATCACCAGAGTATACCCTATTCTTGACAAAGGATACACAAGTCAAGTAACTGATTGGGAAAATGTCCCAAAAAGGGGGAAAAAATAAGATTATAGAAGGTTACTTCCTTGGTAAACAGGTATTCTCTTCCGTGCTTTCAGATGAGAAAGAACAGTATTTACCATCAGTGGAAGATGTAAAAGTCAAGGCTTTTGCATCCAACAGGAATATGCAATGGTCCCAACCCATAGAAGAGCTGAAGAAGGATTTTGAAAATCAAGTACTAGAGGTGGAGGAAAAATTGGGAAGAGAAATGAGAGCCATGCAATAAAATTATGAAAAACAAGTCAAGAGCTTGTTAAAGGATACCCAAAGAAATGTTAAAGAAAATAACACCTATAAAATAGGTGAACTCAATTGACAAAAGAGGCTCAAAAAAGCCAATGAGGAGAAGAATGCTTTAAAAAGCAGAATTAGTCAAATGGAAAAGAAGGATCAAAAGCTCACTGATGAAAAATAGTTCTTTAAAAACTAGAATGGAACAGATGGAGTTAATGATTTTATGAGAAACTAAGAAATTACGAAACTAAACAAAACGAATGAAAAAAATGGAAGATAATGTGAAACATATCACTGGAAAATTATCAAGGAAAACCGCCTTGATATTCTAGAGCCAGAAGGCAAAATAAATATTGAAAGAATCCACTGGTCACCTCCTGAACAAGATGCAAAAAAGAGTAACTCCTAGGAATATTGTAACCAAATTCCAAAATTCCCAGGTCAAGGAGAAAATATTGCAAGCAGCCAGAAAGAAACAATTCAAGTATTGTGGAAACACAATCAGGATAACACAAGATCTAACAGCATTTACATTAAGAGATTGAAGAGTTTGGAATATGATATTCCAGAAGTCCGAGGAACTAGGATTAAAACCGAGAATCACCTACCCAGAAAAACTGAATATAATACTTCAGGGGAAAATGGAATTTCAGTGAAATAGAGAACTTAATTCTTGTTGAAAAGACCAGAGAGGAATAGAAAATTTGACTTTCAAGGACAAGAATCAAGAGAAGAATGGAAATGTAAACACAAAAGAGAAATCACAAGGGACTTACTAAAGTTGAACTATCTATATTTCGACATGGAAAGATAATATTTGTAACTCTTGAAACATTTCTCAGTATCTGGGTAGCTGGAGGGATTATACACACACACACACAGACACACACACATATGAAGAGAGACAGAAACAGAGAGAGAGGCAAAGAGCAGAGGAGGAGTTGAATAGGAAGGAATCATATCAAAAATTAAATAAAATTCAGGGGAAGGAGAGGAATATAGTGGGAGGAGAAATGGAGAAATTGAATAGGGCAAGTTATTTCTCATAGAAGAGAAAAGAAAAAGCTTTTCCAATGGAGGGAAAAAGCGGGGAGGTGAGAGGGAAAATGTGAAGCTTACTCTCATCACATTTCGCTCAAGAAAGGAATAAGAGGCACACTTATCTGATATGAAAATCTATCTTACACTACAGGAAAGTGGGGGAGAAGGGGATAAGCAGGGTGGGGGGAGGATGGAAGGGAAGGCAAATGGGAGGAGGGAGCAATTAGAAGTAAACACTCTTGGGGAGGAACAAGGTCAAAAGAGAGAAGAGAAGAAATGAGGGGCAGGATAGGATGGAGGGAAATACAGTTAATGTCACACAACATGACTTTTATGGAAGACATTTCCAAAAAGCTACATATATGTAGCCTATATTGAATTACTTGACTTCTCAGTCAGGATGGGTGAGGACGGAAGAAGGAAGAGAAGTTGGAATTCAAAGTTTTAAGAAAAACGTTGAGAATCGTTTCTGCACACAACTGGAAAATAAGAAATATAGGTAAATGGGGCATAGAAATTTATCTTGCCCTACAAGAAAAGAGAGAAGGTTGGAATAAGCAAAGGGAGGACTGCTAATAGAGAGGGCACATTGGTGAAAAGGGCAATCAGAATGCTAGCCATTTTGGGGTAGGAGAGGGAAGAGATGGGGAGAAAATTTGTAACTCAAAATTTTGTGGAAATGAATGTTGAAAACTTAAAATGAAAATTAATTTAAAAAAATTAAAAACAAAAAAAAAAAAAAACAAATCAACAGTTTGCTAAAGGAGACCCTTAACATAATAAAGAAAATAACACCTTTAAAATCAGACAAAACCAATTGGCAAAAGAGGCCCAAAAAGCCAATGAGGAGAAGAATGCCTGAAAAAGTAGAAATTGGTTGCATAGAAAACAAGGTCCAAATGTTCACTGAAGAAAATAATTCCTTCACATTTAGCATGAAGCAAATAGAAGCTAACAACTCTATGAGAAATCAAGAAATAATTAAACAGAACTAAAAGAATGAAAAAGAAAAGACAATTTGACACATCTCATCGGAAAAACAGCTGACCTGTAAAACATATCCAGGAGACATAACTTAAAAAATTATTGGACTATGTGAAAGCCATGATTACAAAAAGAGCCTAGGCATCATCTTTCAGGAAATAATCAATGAAAAATGCCCTGATAGTCTAGAATCAGTAGATAAAATGGAGATTGTAAAGATACACTTATCTCTTCTTGTAAGAAACCCCAAAGAAAACTGCTGGGAGTATTGTAGTCAAATTCCAGTATTCCCAGATCACAGAGACAATACTGCAAGCATCCAGAAGGAAAAAAAAGGTTAATTATTTTGGGAACACAATCAGAAAAAGACAAGAACTAGCAGCTTCTATAATAAAGTATCAAAGGGCTTGGAATATGATATTACAGTGGTCAAAGGAGGTAGGGTTAAAATAAAGAATCATCTACTCAGAAAAACTAAGTATAATCCTTCAAAGGAAAAAATGGACATTGAATGAAAGAGAGGTATTTCTAGCATTCTTGATAACAAGACTAGAACTGAGTAGAAATTTTGAGTTTCAAATACAAGATTCGTGAGATGCATGAAGAGGTAAACAAGAAAGAGAAATAAGAGTCTTATGAAAGTTGAACTGTTAATATTTCTACATAGAATGATGATATTTGCAACTCATGAGATCTTTTTGAGCATTAAGGTAGTTTAATGGAATATTCATAGATACATATACAAATACATATATACATACATATGCACATATATATGTGTGGATAGACATATATACATATGTATACACACATATATGTGTGTGTATGTATATACACACATCTATATGCAGACAGCAAAATATGAGGTAAATATGAAGGAATGATAGCTAAAAATAAGATTAAAGTGTGAGAGAGGAATGTACTAGGAGATGGACAAAGGGAGATGTAGAATGGGGTGAATTAGACAAAACAGGCAATAAAAAGCTTTTACTTTGGAGGGAGAGAAGAGGGAGCTCAGAGGAAATGAGTGAACCTTACTCTCACTGGATTTACAATCACATAGTGGTCAGAAGAAGGGATACAAGGAGGTCTCTTTCAAGAATTTTGGATTTGACTGTGCAACACAGGAGACACTGGCACAAGGCCACTCAGCATGATGCACCTGTAACAGAAAGAGGGCTGTGCTCTTTGAGGAAAGCAAAATGGAGACAGCACAAAATAAATGCAGGATGAGAAAATTTGGGACATCCCCCTCAAATATTCACACAGACCATCTGTGCCCAACCTGTGGTAGAGCATTTTGAGCTCATATTGTTCTGATCAGCCACAGTCAAACACATTGAAATTTCACTTTATCATGGTGATGTCATTTTAGTCCTTTTCAAAGAAGAAGGACAGCCACCAACCAACCAACTATATTTTTAAATAGACATTAACAAGGTGTTTAGGGCAGTGGATTCATGCCTAATCTGTTGAACAATCAGTTTTGAGCCTCTTCATACTTATTACAAGAAAACTTTACTTTGTGACTCAAAACTTTTCCAATTCATAGTAACTCCAGCGCTTCTCCTTTGCTGACATAAGCTTTAGGATTCCGAGGTCACCATCGTGTTGTGATGGGAAAACAGAGTAATATATCATCTTAATTGATTAGAGCTATGTAATTCTAAATATGTGGGTTTGGTTACATATTTCTTGCTGCTAATAATTGATTACATATCACTGATTGGATATATATTTTAATGTGCACTTTTCACATATTCTTTAGAAATAGAAGAGTGATATTAAGGAGATTATGTGCATGCACACTTATGCATATGCTCATGTACATGCAAACACACACACACACACACACACACATATACTCCCCCTATAGAGGTACCCATTTCAAATTCTAGTTCTTTCTGTTGGCTGTAGCTAGTCAAGCTTCTATATTATAAACAACTGATTGATCCAACTGAGGAAGCTATGTGCTAACAGCTATCTTTTTATCATCCTTAGAATGTAGTTATACATTTTTGTATAACTAGCTTAAGAAAAGAGCACAAGGAAGGTTGCTTCTATCCTTAATCATAATTTGGTAGGGCCTTAGAAACCATGTTTTACCTGCCTCCCAAATTAGTTTAAGTCTCCAAAGTTTGTCATATACCTATTTACTTCTTTTTGAAAGTTTCTTCTTTTTGCTTATTTGAATAATCTAATGCCAATCTCGGCCTGTGAAATCAAATTTCCTTTAGTTTTTGTTCTGACCACAGGATGCTATTTGAACATGACCTTACCACAAGGACTTAGAGCATTCCTATGTTCTTCTCAAGCTTTATATTCCTCATGGTCATGTACTTGGACATCCTACATATATTTTGATTGCCTATTCCCTCCAGCTATTTTCAGACATTCTACTCTGGACAGCAGTTATCCATGACCCAATGCTGCTATAAAAAGTGTGTAAAGAGAAATATATAAATATACTCCTCCAACATATGGGAGACACAATTCACCTAATCCTTTATGCTGCCTCAGTTTCCAGGGAAGGGAAGGGGATAATTAGGTTCATAGTTTGGCTCAATTTCTATAGAGGCAAGTCACTGTTTCAAGGCTCAAATCTACTTTTGGCTTGATTCCCAGGTATTCTGGCTTTTCTAGGTTTCTTTGCCAGGTTAGTTGGTTGCATTACCTTCAGTCCTGGTACCAAGGTCACCTTTGCTCAAAATTCAAGATTTGTAGAGATCACCACTGCAACTTGAAATTGAGAACAAAAAAAGAACAATAAATAGAAATGCCAAGACCTTTTCTTAAAGCAGGTCATAAAGAGTGAGGAAGAAAGAATTCATTCCCCTCCCACCACTTCAGGTTCAGTTCATAGACCCATGAATTTGGAATTGTAATCTTGACTCTAGACATTGCAGGAAAAAGCACTCAGTAGAGAGCAATTCTCTCAGTTTTGCCAGTTTTATATACAGCAATTTTCTCAGTTTTACCATGTGGTAGGTAAAGAATCTTTCATGTTAGGTAATCTATCCTGAATGTCTGTCAATGTTAGAAAGTCTGATCATATCTATAAACCTGAGTTACACTAAATACTTACTTGAAACCAATCTTTTACTCAATACAAAATTCAACATAGAACCTTCCCTTCAATGAGTCTTATGAAAGGGTTAATATAATCCTATGCCTTTGGAATTTCAAACACTTATTCCTACAAAATTAGAACTCTTTAACCCATAGTCTAAATCACTGATACCAAGTATTCTTGCAGTTATTTAAACTCTATCTCTAAAAATTTCATTATCATCTGCCCTTTTGCCCCCACTGAAAAAAACCTACTCAGGAAGTAATACTGAACAAAGAAGTATTTGGGTTGGTCAAAATCCACAATGACTATAGGAAGTCAATGACCTGATTCTCAGGTTTTGGGAACTTTGCACAGAGCAATTAATGATAGGGATCAAACTGCCTTGGTTATACCTGGCATCAGTAATTTTTTCTATGTAACTGCATGTATACAACTCTGTTGTACATGTTCTTATATTTGAGATATTTAATATATTTCACACAGAGAAAACAAAAGCAGAAATGTATTGCGTATTATTTATTTTTTTCTTTCTTTTTCCTCGTCTAGGAGCAAATGTGTTCTTTTTAATGCTTGTAAATCTGTTTTCCCCTTCTGGAGAGCTAAGAACAAGTCAGTGAGTTTTATTCTTTCAATATGATGGAACAATGACAACCTAGAAGAAAATAAAAGGGGCTTTTTACACTATAGACAATTTGTAGCTATTTCATCTTTTGTCTGTGAGAATAAAGGTAGGTATTACAGTTATTCCTACTCTTCATATGGACATGTGCCTTATAAACCAGCACTCACAAAGAATTATATGATGATGATGCAAAAAAGGGTTTTTATCTAAGTCACAGCAGAACCATTACCTGAAATCTGATTCTCAGGCATAAAAATGTTTAGCAAAGCAGCTAATAAATTTAAAACCTGAAAACTGTAGTTTACCATGAGATTTTATGATGATATTCAATATTAATCTCTGTGAAGTACCAAAATAATAACAAAAAAGACTTACATGGCATTTAATCTTTAAGTGACCCTGTTTAAGGAATAATCTATCATTTCCACATTACTAGAAGAAACCTATTTTCCATTTGGATTTTTGTCCATCCAAGTTCAAGTTGCTACTATCAGACATTCCTTGTCATTGGAAAGGAAGTATATTATATCTATAGTGTCTGTTTCCAAATGAGATGTTGTCACCTGGATGCCTGACAATTACTTTAGCCATATAGTCTGTCACATACGGCATTCAATTATATCACAGCCTTTCTATGTGTAAGACAGACTCCTTATGGTAATTTGTAATAAAAACAAAAAAAGCATGTGATTTTTTTCAGTGATAAATATATTACCAAAAGTTTTTCAGTACAAAACTTCTTTCCTACCATAATTTTGTTCAATATGTTTAAGGATTTTTTTTCCATTTATAGTCTCAATTTACCCAACTAATTTTTCCTGTTCAATTTAATTTAGTGAGCATTTGGACATAATATTAAGTACTGACTATGAATAAAGGTTCTACGGTAAGCAGAGCTGGGAATACAAAGTTAATAGATACAAAGATAAAAATGAACAATGCTTGTCTTTAATTAACTTATATTCTATTGATAAAGGGATATATCCTGTGTACAGATAGATAAGGACACTATCATTTGAAGAAGAAGAAAGCATTCACAGAGAATGACTACATTAAGAACATGAACAGAGTTACAGCCCAAACTGTGTGATGACTAACTTTGACTTTCTTGGCTCTTCTTAGCAATTCAAGGTTCTAAGACAACTCAAAAGGCTCGTGATGAAAAATGCTATTTAGATCCAGAGAAAGAATTACAGAGTCTGAATACAGATTGAAGCATACTATTTGCTGGCTCTCTTTTTTGTTTTGTTTTGTTTCTTCTTTTTCATTCCATTGATTATAATCCTTTACAACTTGACTATAGTGAAAATATGAATGTGTATGTAGAGTCTATATAAGATTGCATGCTGTCTTGGGGAGGGGGGGAAGGAAGGAAGAGAAATTTTGAAACTCAAAAACATGTGAAACTGAATGCTGAAAGCTAAAAATAAAGTAATTTACACACACACACTCACACACACATATATGTATATATATATGGACGAAAGAAGAAGCATTAATTAGTCTCTGCCTATGTGCTAAGATTTAAGAATACAAATGGAATAGCAAGTGAGTATCTTTTCAAGGAGTTTATATCTAATTGTTGCTATTGTTATTCAGCTGTGTCTGATTCTTCACGGCCCTGTGCACCATATTGTTCATGGGATTTCCTTGGCAAAGAAACTGCAGTGGCTTGCCATTTCCTTCTCTATTGCATTAAGGTAAACAAGTTTAAGTGACTTGCACAGGGTCCAACAGCTAATAAGTTTCTGAGGCAGGATTTGAACTTAGTTCTTTCTGATTCCCGGTCCAGTAATCTATCCACTGAGTTACTTAGCTGCTTTCCTTACATTCCAATAAGAGAAGACAACTTGTAGGAGAAAAAGATGGAGATTAATCTGAAAAGTTGCAGGGATGATAAATGGAGTTATCATTCAGTCAACTCTCAAGTCTTTCAAGGAATGATGTGTTGTTATTGTTTTATCACTACTGTTCTAAGATAAGAGGTAGATGGTGTATGAAGAAGGAAAAGTGAAAAAGACTGTAGGGTCCTGGTTTCCCTCATCATAGCATGGCAGGAAGGTGCTGGGAAGAAGTAAAATTGAGTCAGGGTCTAGTTTGATTAGGTGAAGTAACATCATTCAGGAGAACATCACATTACAAAAAGAAAGATTTCATATAGTAGACAGCACTTTAACTGACCCACAGACAATGGGATTCTAAGAAATAAAGATGAAAAGGAAGTGCATTTTAAGCATGCTGTGTAACATTTTCAAAGGCACAGAGAGTGGAAATGGAATATTGAATTTAAGTACTGCAAAAGAAACTGTTGTGACAAGGATGTAGAAGGGGGTAAAGGATACTTTTATGAAACAAAACTGGGAATTATGTGGGACTCCATTGAATTTTAACCTAGAGGTTCTAGAGAGCCACTGAAGATTCCTGAGGAGGAACATTGTCAGGCATATTTTTGAGGAATATAAATTAAAAAAAAATAAACTAGGAAAAGGAAGGGATAGAAACTGGACATGCTGTTTAATTAGTAAATATTATACATAAAAATATTTATTGAGTAGTTATGATAGGAATCCCTGAGGAAATATGCTCCTTCTAAGAATTCAGGTCAGTAACTTTCCTATGACAAACAATCTTATGTAGTTGCCTACAACACTGAGAATTTAAGTGACTTGTCTAGGGTTACACAGCTGGTGAATGTCAGAAATAGGATTCGAACTTTGAAATTTCTGACTTTGAGACTAGCTATTGACTATAATATACTGACTCTCAGTAAGAGGTGAGACCAATATTTCAATAATATAGATCAAAACAATGGGGAATGGAACTAAGGTAATAGATGTATGAATGGAGAGAAGACCATGGATGAAGAGATGTTACAAAGTTGGTTTACCTGATTGTCTAAAACAGTGTGAGGGATAAGGAAAATTTAAACTTGATTCTGGGATTGTAAACACGAACAATCAAATGGTGATGCTTATATCAACAGAAATAAGGAAGCTTATAGGAAAGGTACATTTAGGAAGTAAAAATGAGTTCTGTTTTTTGACATCTTGAGTTTTAAATGCCAGTGGTAAATCAGTAGGAGTTCTATGCAAGGAGTGCATTCAAGGGTTGGACATTAAAGGATTGATTTGAGGAGAGAAGTTGTGGCTAGATATATAGGTCTTTTGAGAAATGAATACTGAACTCATGGAAGTCAATCATAAAATCAAGGAAGAGAAATAACATAGAGAAAACAGCCCTGGAAAAAGTATTGGAAGATTCTATATTTGCTAGATAAAAGATCAATAATTTTCTATCCAGGTATACTGAAATTCTGTGCATTTTCATTCATATTGAATGAAAGAAAACCAAAAGAAAGTACTGTCATGAAAGGCAAGCAGGGAGGAGGGAATCCAGAATGAAGGGTTGGACCACAATATCAAAAGATCAAATTAGTCAAGGATAAGAAGAAAGAAAGAAAAGTTATTAGGTTACCAGATAAAAATAATAACTCTTCTAAGAGGGATTTCATTCTGCAACTGGGGTTAAAAGTTAGCTCGCCAGGGGTTGATAAATGAGTAGATTTATTGACATGAAAACTATGAGTATGAATATCCACTTTTTTTAAATGCAAAGGGACATACGGAATTATTGTGTGAGGAGATAAGTTCATGATATTTTAACTATTTTTTAAAGGATACTAAAGAACTAGACATGCTGGTCATCACTTAAGCTGGAGTCTTAAGATGATCTTGAACATGAGTTAGAAAGAAGGAATGGTCGAAGGGTCAAACTTTTGGAAGAAATGGTAAAAGTTAAGAATGCAAGTACTTGTTTACAAGAAGTAATTCTTCCTCCTGGACTGGAGTGAATGAAAGAGTGAATGAAGATTATATAGAGCAAGTTTATTTAACCTAGCTCTATGAACTTAAAACATTTTTGTTACTGCATCTCAGTATATTAATAGTTCATTTACAATCCCATACATTTTATTTTATGCACCAGAAATATTATTCTGAGGTGTCATAACCTTGCCAGAGTGCCAAACAAGTCTTTCAAAGAGAGGGAGAAAGAGAAAGAGAAAGAGAGAGAGAGAGAGAGAGAGAGAGAGAGAGAGAGAGAGAGAGAGAGAGAGAGAGAGAGAGAGAGAGAGAGAGAATTAGGAACCTTTGATGTAAAGAGTTCCATTTTTGTTTTAAATTCTTAGACTCATGGTTGGGTTGAAAGAATATCATGTTTCTTCTCTGTCTAAGATCAGGAGTAAAATCTAGGTAGAATTTTCTTCAAGGTCAAAAAAAAAAAAAAGAAACAAATATCCAAGAACATATCTGAGGATTTCCATAAAGAGAAGACAGTTTAATGTTCTAAGGAAAAAGAAGCTGTTTCTCTTCCAAAGAATGGTATATCAGAGCCAAAGGAGCTATTAGAAGATTGTTCAAGTGAGGGACACAACAA
The DNA here is from genome assembly GCA_023548195.1 of Bettongia penicillata ogilbyi. Taxonomy (NCBI): domain Eukaryota; kingdom Metazoa; phylum Chordata; class Mammalia; order Diprotodontia; family Potoroidae; genus Bettongia; species Bettongia penicillata. The sequence continues at coordinate 1,866,810 of JAJHZJ010000490.1, forward strand.
GAAAAAGATTAAGAGGAGTTAAAGACCCCCTGCTCAGGAGTACTAAACTGTCTTCGTTGTTACTGTTATTGTTGCCGCTGCTGCTGTTGTTGTTTTTTGTATTGGTAGAAAAGTCTGTCATATTTCTGGGCACGTATCAAGGACATAACAGATAAGCATCCAATATTTAAAGAACAAATGACAATTGCATATTTCTGAAGATTTATATGGGCTAAAATGACAATTTTCAAGGGAATCTAAGAGAATTGCTAGCACCAAGAATCGTCAAGCATTGGTCAATAAGCTGAACACTATAGTGGTTGTGTTTTCCTCACTGTTACCCATGGAAGGAAAGCATGAAGAAGGGAAAGGTAATCTGGCAAACACTTAAAAGAGAAGATGGTATTTCTGGATTATAGCTTAAAATAGAAACAGAAACATTGGCTAGAGACACAGTTTGCTTAACAGAGGAAGTTAACTTTTTAATATTCAGTTGTTTTAATCATATTTAAATCTTCATGACCCTTTCTTGTCAAAGATACTGGACTGCTTTGGCATTTCCTTCTTCACTTCATTTTACAGATGAGGAAACTGAGGCAAGCATGATTAAGTAACTTGCCCATTTAGTAAGTATCCGAGGCTATATTTGAATTTAGGTCTTCCTGACTCCAGGCACTCTTATCTACTATGCTATGTAGCTGTCCAACAGGTAAAAATGCAGCTGTCCAACAGGTAAAAATGCAATTCTCAGATATTTTTCAAACAGAATCAAAAAGATTTTAAACTAAAAAAGATATGGAAGAGAGATGCCTGTCTACTCATATTTCTTAGGTAATGTATACTATAGACATAAAAGAGGGGGAAAAACAATGGAGATACCCCCACAAATTTATAGAAAATAAAATCCATTTGTAAGGGTTCATTCCATTGAGTCAATCATTCATCCCATCTAAATTGAGGATAATGACACTATTCTGTTCCCTGATAATTTATCAGGTGAGATCTCATAGATTGAATTGAAAAATCGGTCAGTCAAAGTGCATTAAACTGAGTGTTAAGAATCTATTTAATTAATTAGGGAATCAGTAGTATGTTTCTAACCACTGGATACAATAAAATTATGCTATGCAAAAACATATTAAGATTGATTGGAAAGAGTCATAAATGCCCTGAGAAGCTTATGTAAAATAGCAAACTAATTCCTATTCAGAATTTTAATGACAAGCTAGGAGAAATTCAAAACCAAAATCAAATGAAACAGTAGCAGAAGTAGCAGCAACAATAACAATAAACAGTTCCTACAAAGCCACTAAAGAGTAATTATTTTGGAGAAAAAAGTGCTTCTTCTCTTTCCATTCTCTTTTGACTAGAGTTTGCTCTGAACTTGTGAACTTCAAAGGTTCAAAAGAAGTGTCCTTAGAAGAGTGATAGATGATGAACGGTACATTACAAGACTAGGACAAACTAGATAGTCTGAGGAAGTGCAGTTGAAAGCCTTTGAAAGGAATCCAGCAGAAAGCTATATTATATCTACTAGGAGCTTCATGGGAGTTCCAGAAATTGGTGAACAGGACTTATAGCGGCTGTGAGTTATCTACATTGCCATATCATGCTAAGCATGAAGCCACTTCTTCTGCACTTTATATATACTTAATATAAAGCTTGTCCTTTGGGGAAGGATGATGTTTTATACATACATACATACATACATACATACATACATATTCATTTTAATAAAATCTAGTTAGTAAGACTTAATTACCCATTTCGGTAATTATTAAAAATTGAAATTTATCAGAGTTAGTATTGCACCTTAAGAAGGTATACATATTTGAGTAAATCTAGGAACAAGATGGTGAAACATGAAGGAAAATATTTGGGTGAAGATGAAAAGAGAAAGAAATGGAAGTTATATTTCTGCTGGAGTATTTTACAGACAACCTAGGAAGAAATCTAAAATAGATGGGGAGATGATGACATACGTAAGAAGCCTGGTGCAGAGGTATATTACAGTGGTAATAAGTGACTTCAGTCATTCAAACATCTGGTCTCTGCTGAAACCAAAGTAGATTAAAGTAATTCTTTTTGGCTTCTTTAGTGATTTCACCCTTTAAATATAGAGAAACCAACAAGGTCTAGGATTTTTTTGGATCTGATACTTACTAACATGGAAAGCCTCGTAGGGATGGAGAAAAGAGTATCTTAATGGTGGGGATGGGGGTGGGTGGGCAACGAATGCAACAAAACAGAGTTTGTGAAAGATGAGAAGAAATCAGGGCATAGTATGATGTGAAAACTAAGATTTGGGAATGTAAAACACTTTAGAGAAAGTCATTTGAGGAGGAATGAGAGATTATCAAGAATGAAATTTTGAAGATTCAAAGGGAAAAAAAAACTAGAATGAGTATGAAACTGGAATTTGTCTGAAGGAACTGATGTATATACATAGGGAAGTGATTAACAAAAATGATCATATGTAAAAGAAATGTAAAAATGGAAGCAACGGTAAGTAACAGTCGATTTAATAAACCTGATGTCGTCCTGACCAGTAAATATAGAAACAGAAATGGTAAAACTCAGAGGGAACTATAGTTCTAAAAGCTAAATACCAGGGGAAACAATGTTTTGGTTTGTTTTTTTCTCATGTTTGTTGTTGTTTCTTTTTGTTAGAGTACGAAAAGAACATGTATTTATCTTTCTATCTAGGTAGAGTGGGATATATATATATATATATATATACATGTAACTGCCAATTTTAAAGTCATTCCTGCACAGAAATTCTTCCATTCCTTAGTTTGATTTTATGACATTCTAAACAGAATCTCTTCAAAAATGTCTAAAATTTTAAAAAATGTCTCACTTCAAGACCTCCATGTCATCTTTCCTCTCCCTCTCAGGACAGGATATCTCTCCATACTCTATTGAAAATGTAGAAGCCTTCCATCATGATTCTTTCTCTTCTATTATATGACTCATAAAACTCCATATCACTCTTTCCAATTTCTTTCCTTTGGGTCTATTCTCTAATGAAGAGATGACTTTTGTTATTCAAAGTTCAATCTTTTAAAAGAACCCTTGATCCTATTCCTTTCTGTATCTTTCCAGAGCTTTGTACTTCAACTCTGCCTTTGCCCAGCTTTTTCTCTCTATCTCTGTCTCCCTAACTTCATTACTCCTATTAACTCCTTATCTACTGAATACTTTCCTTCTGGCAACAAATATGGTCAGGTATACTCTGATACTGAAACAAATCAAAACTCTCTCTAGATCTTCCAACAAATTCAACTTTTCCTACTTTATTTTCTGTCTCTTTCTCATCTGAACTCCTAGAAAAAAGGTAACTATTCCCATTCCTTCCATTACAAAATGTCAATTTTCATCATATCTAACATTAGGGAAAGAAATTCTTAATTATAGCTCTTCCGAAACATAACGGGCTACCTTATGTTTGAAAGTATTCTCCTTCAGATTCAATTTAGCCTAGATGACCTCTGAAGTTTTACCTAACAGTTTTTAATCCTCTTCAATGGCCTGAGACAGAGTCATTATCTAATTAATTTGAGGGACATCACAAGTGTATTGTTGTGAGGTGGTCTGCAAATCCAAACCTTAGGTAAGAACTGGGACTGAATCCCCACTCTCTCATATACACTTAGCAAAAGGGGAAGGATAAAAATAATCCTAATCCTGATTTTTTTGGGTATCATATGCCTAGTGTCCCCAAATTCAGAGATTTACTCTACTTATGCCTCCCCTTTAATTTTTTTTATAGTCATCTGCTTCTGTTCATTATCTTTCTATGGAAATTGTTTTCTTTTCGGATTCAAGTCTTCACTGTCTAGCTTTATTATAAGGTAGAATGCAAAAATTACCTTAGCCTTTTGTTATTACCCACAGAATATAATGGCCCTTGCTTTGTCATTCTTTTTCTAACCTCTTTTGGTAAAAGGTATGGAATCCATTCATTATATTACAAGCCATTTTTTTTTTAAAATTACGCTAACTCTGCTAGATAGCCATTTTTTTTTAAATTTTTGGTATACCATATTTCAAACTATCCTTTCATCTCAAATTATCCTCCATGAAAAGTGCTGCATGATTTAAATGATATCTTTTTTATATGTGATTTACTATTATCTATGTGTTTATGACTCTAATTTTGTTATTTAATTTGATGTGTATTTTGTGGTGACATATTTGATTTCCCATCTGGTGATATTCTTTGAATTTTAGACATCTCAGCTTTCCTCTGAACTCATTAATTCTAGAAAACTTAGTATGATTTCTTAAAAATTGAAAGCTTTCCTAAAATATCTTATCCAGATTTTGTTTCCTTATATGTTTTTCTTGAAGCTCCATAATTTTGTGCCTCCCAAAGAGAATAAGAGGACTTTCATACCTCTAATATTGGACACTATATTTCTATGAATGCAGCCCATGAACAAATTTTACTTTGGTACCATATCATACTGTTTAAAAATGTTGAAATTCCAGTTCACTAAACCCCTGGCCAGTTTTAGATGATTTGCTGGATGACATAGTGCTGATTCAAAAAATCAAGTCAGATCTAAGTAACTGGGAAAAAATCAGTTCCTCGTGGGTAGACTGAGTGAATATAATAAAAATGACAATTCTCCCTAAATTAATTTACTTATTCAGTGCCATACCAAACTACTACAAAATTATTTTCTAGAGCTAGAAAAAAATTCAGTGTTCATGTAGAAGAACAAATGAAAACAAATGATAGTGAAGGTGCCCGAGTCCTAGCAGATCTCACATAGTATTATAAGGCATCAAAACCACCAAGAAATAGAGGGGTAGACCAGTGGAATATGTAATATGTTAGGTACTCAAGACACAGTAGTCAGTGAATATAGCAGTGAACTGTTTTATAAACTCAAGGACCCCAGCTTCAGGGATAAGAACTCACTGTTTGACAAAAATTACTGGGAAAATTCAGTCACAGTGTAGCCAAAACTCGACATAGACTAGTGCCTGACACCATACACAAGCAAAGCGTCCAGACAGATACATGATCTAGGTATAAAGACTGATACTGTAAACAAATTATGGGAGCAAAGCATGGGGTATTTGTCAGATTTATGGAGAATGGAGAAATAACTGCAAAATGGATACTTTTGATCACATTAAATTGAAAAGTTTTTGCACAAACAAACCCAATGCAACCAAGATTAGGAAGGAAGAAGAAAACTGGGACAGAATTTTTGTGACCAGTGTCTGTGATAAAGGCCTCATGTCTAAAATATACAAAGAACTAAGACAAATGTTCAAGAATTCAATTCATTCCCCAATTGATAAATGGTCAAAGAGTATGAACAGGGAGTTTTCAGAGGAAGAAACTAAAGCTATCTGCAGTCATATTAAAAAATTATCTAAATTACTATTGATTAGAAATTGATTAGAGAAATTCAAATCAAAACAACTCTGCAGTACCACACCACATCTATTAGGTTGGCTAACATGACAAAACAGGAAGATGATAAATGTTGGAGAAGATGTTCAAGAGTTGGAACAGTAATACATTGTTGGTGGAGTGGTGAACTGATCGAACCATTCTGGAGAATAGTTTGAAACTATGTCCAAAGAACACCAGTAACGTGCATACTCCTTGACACAGCAATATTTTTTCTAGCACTATATCCTAAAGACATCATAAAATTGGGGAAGAGTCCCACATGTGCAAAAATATTTATATCAGCTCTCTTTGTGGTGACCAAGAACTGGAAATCAAAGTGATGCCCATCAATTGGGGAATGGCTGAATAAATTATGGTACATGAATGTAATGGAATACTACTGCACTATAACAAATGATGAACAGGAAGACTTCAGAGAGTCCTGGAAAGACTTATATGATCTGATGCTGAGGGGAATTAGCAGAACCAGGAGTACTTTGTACACAGCAACAGCTTTTAGCGTTAGAACTTTTTCTGGGAGACTTAAAACTTCATTGCAACGAAAGGACTTTAACAATCCCAAATGGTCTTTTAAGGCAAAATGCCTTCGACATTCAGAGAAAGAACTATGGAATTAAGTTGCAGACTGTAGCCGATCTTTTTCTTTTGTATTATGTTTTGGTTTGTTATAAGATTTATCCCATTCATTTTAATTCTTCTATACAATAAGACTATGGTGAAAATGTATTTAATAGAAATGTATGTGTAGAACCTTTATAAAATTGTATGCTATCTTGGGGAAAGAGGGGTAATGTGGGGGGAGGATGGAATGAGAGGGTGGGAAAGACAAAAATCTAAGTTATATGAGAGACAACGGAACACTAAAAATAAATAAGTAAACAAACAAACGAATAAATGAATTAATGAATAAATAAATAGATGAATAAGCAAATAAATAAAATGAGTAATAGGAAGACTTCAGAGAGGCCTGGAAGGACTGAAATGAACTGGGTGAAAGAGCAGAACCAGGAGAACATTTGTATACAGTAACAACCACAGCATGTGAGGAATTTTTCTGGCACACTTAACCCTTCATAGCATTTTAAGACTAAGACCATTCTCAAAGGACTTTTGAGGCAAACTGCCATTCATATCCTCAGAAAGAACTATGGAATTCAAACTCAGAATGAATCAAAACATTTTCTCATATTGTGTATTGTTCTGTTTCTTTTTCTCATGGTTTCCTACACTCGTTTTAATTCCTCTACACAACGTCTAATGTGAAAATGTGCTTAATGTGAATGTATTTGTATAAACCACGTATGTTTGCATGCCCCCTGGGGAGGGAGTGGGGAGAGGGTAAGGGAAAGGGAGAAAATCTAAGAGTTATGGAAGTGATTCTAGAAAAATGTAAACAAATTTTCATAAGATTAGGGACTGTTACTTTACTGTATCTGTATGCTATGGCCAAGCGCAGTGTCTTAGCAAGCAATAAATAATAAATGTTTGCTAATTGGTAATAAGAAGATTTAGGGAGTCATGACTATACTGGAAGAGCGTTCTCTTTTTCATAATAACAGTAAAGAGTCATGTGTGATTTATGTACGTAACCTAGCCCTTATTGAAATTTCTTACATGTCTTTTCATTGAAAAAACATTGCACATGGCCCTAGGCTCATGGCAGATAACAGAAATTTGAATTTTCTTTCTGAGAATTTGGAGCAAATACCAAGAAATCAAATATATCATAGTTTTAAGGCAGCTAAAATGTTTCCTGTTTCAACCTATTTTAAGCATGAAGTTCTACGACATCCCAGAATGCTGGCCTTTAAATACCAGTTTGAAGAACTCCATTGATAGACATATCTTTGCCTCACATGCAGTACATTCTGCTTTTGGACAGTTTTTAACCTTGGGAAATTTTCTTTTATATGAATCAGAAATCTTCTTTTCAGTGGCGTCCACATACAGAAACATCAAAAAGAAAGTAATTTGGCAGTGTCCTAAAAATAAACAAAACAAAACAAAAACACATGATATCTTTTATCATATGAAGAGAAGCATATGATGGGGGTGGGAGGAAACAAAATAAGAATCTTGAAGTATATTGAGTTAATTAAATCCTATTGAGACTTTATTGTCCAGTTCTTGTTGCTATTTCTTAACAAGGGCATTGAAAAAAATGGAGCAAATACAGAACACTGTAACTGTCAGAGGATGAAAAATGGATTCACCTTGAGAAAAGATTAAAAAAATTGGAGAGAATTACCTTGTAAGAGTTAAGTTTTAGGAAAGCCATGATAGCTATTGCCAAGTTTTGGAGGAAATAACATAGAAGAGTGTGGTTATACTAACATAGGTTGAACACAGAAAGAAGAGAGGTATGGGACTAAATAAATTTGAAAGCAGCAGAAGACACAAATTGACAAAGTGAAAAAGATTTCCAGCCCAAGATAGCCTGGAATGCTAACAGGAAATGTCCATCCCACCAGGATCAGAGCAGGGTACAGACCAGCTTTGTCATGGACAGTACGGGAGCAGGCTCCAGAATACAGAATCATGGGGACCAGCTGAGGTTCTCAGAATTCTAAACCCACAAACACAAAAAGCAGCTTCAAAGGTCAGTAAGAAAACTCTTTCACCTGAGTGAGAGGGGACCATGGTCTGACTCCAGTATTGGTCTCAAGGCTGCAGCATCCACTTTCGGAACCTTCTGCTGAAGACCCCAGGGGAATCGAATGGCTGCTCTGGGTCTCAGATCTGAGTGGATGTCCTGGAGTGAGAAGGACTGCTGGTTCGTGTGGTGGAGCTGGTGATGACTATGTAGAGGGAATCCCACTCACAGACCAGAGAGCAGAACAGGAGAGGAGTAAACTCCCCTCCTTTATTATGCTGCCTTGCAGGAACTAAGAATTTTCAGACTCCTACAGCACAGACCTAACTTGACAAAGGACAGAAAAGTCAAGTAATTACCTGGGAAAATGCTCAAAAAATGGAAATAAATAAACTACAGAAAATTGCTTTCTTGCTGAAAAGATATTTTTTTCCACCCTTTTGGATGAGGAAGAACAAAGCATACCATCAGAGGAAGATATCAAAGTCAAGGCTTCTACATCTAAAAAAAAAAGTTATGCAAGCATCTCAGGCCATGGAAGAGCTCAAAAAGAATTTTGAAAATCAAATAAGACAGGTAAAGGAAAAACTGTGAAGAGAAATGAAAATGCAGAAAGAAAGTCACAAAAAAAAGTTGTTCAGCATTTTGGTGAAATTGGGAAAATTAGGAAAAGCAAATACTGTTGTGCTTGCTAAAGGAGACCCAAAAAAATGCTGAAGAAAATAACACCTTTCAAAATAAACTAATACTAATGGCAAAAGAGGTCCAAAAAGCCAGTGTGAAAAAGAATACTTTAAAAAGCAGAATGGGCCAAAGGGAAAAAGAGGTTCAAATGCACTCTGAAGAAAATAGTTTTTAAAAATTAGAATGGAGCCTATGGAAGCTAATGACTTTAGCAGAAATAAAGAAATTAAAAAAAAAAAAAAAAGAAACCAAATGAATGAAAAAAATAGAAGACAATGTGAAATATCTCACTGGAAAAACAACTGATCTGAAAAATAGATCCAGGGAAGGTAATCTAAAAATTATTGCTTTACCTGAAAGCCATAATCAAAAAAGGAGCCTAGACGTCATCTTCCAAGAAATTATCATGGAAAATTGCCCTGATATTCTAGAATCAGAGGGTAAAATAAAAATGGAAAGAATTCGCCGATCACCTCTTGCAAGATCCCAAAAGGAAAACTCCCAGGAATATTGTAACCAAATTCTAGAGTTCCCAGGTCAAAGAAAATACTACAAGCTGCCAGAAAGAATCAATTCAAGTATTGTGGAAATACAAATCAGGATAACACAGGATTTAGCAGCTTCTACACTAAGAGCTAGAAGCATTTGGAATATGATATCCAGAAGTTAAAGGAGATAGAATTAAAACAAGGAACCACTTACCCAACAAAACTGAATATAATACTTCAGGGGAAAAAAGGAATTTTAATGAAATAGAGATCTTCCAAGCATTCTTGTTGAAAAGACCAGAGCTGAATAGATAATTTAACTTTAAAATAAATCAAGAGAAACATGAAAATCTAAACAGCAAAGAGAAGCCTTGAGGAGCTCCTTAAAGTTGGACTGTTCTTACATGGAAAGATGTCATTTGTAAATCATGAGTTCTTTTTCAGTATTAGGGTACTTAGAGGGGATACACACACCACACATATACATACATATATGCATATATATGTATATAGGTATGTAAGGGTATGTATGCATGTGTTTGTTATATATGTGTAGTTACTTATATGTACATTGGTATATGTGTGCATGTGTGTATTATATATACATATATATGTGTGTGTATATATATATGTATAAATGTGTGTATATACATATATAGGCATATATGTGTATGTGTGTATATATATATGTACATATGGGCAGAGGGATAAGGGTGATCTGAATATGAAGGGGGAATACCTAATAAAAATAAAATTTACTCTTAAATGGAATGTACTAAGAGCAAGGGAAAGGGAGAGGTAGAATGTAGCAAATCATCTCACATAAAAGAGGGAAGAAGGAGCTTTCACAATGGAGGGGAAAGTGGGGAGAGATGAAAGGAAATAATTGAACCTTACCTTACTCACATGGAATTTGTCTTAAGGAAGTAATAGCACACACTCCATTGGGCATGGAAATCTATTTTGCTTTGCAGGATGGCAAGGGGGAAGGGAATAGTAGAGAGAAGATAAGGCATAACAAATTGGGAAAAGGGATAATCAGAAGTAAATACTATGATGGGAGGACAGGTCAAAGGAGAGAATGGAATAAATAAAGGGAAGGACTGAACAGAAGGAAATGTGGTTAGTCTTTTACAACATAACTTTTATGGAAGTGCTTTGCATTTTTACACATGTATGGCTTACACTGAATTATTTATTTCCCTCCATGATGTGGGTGGGAAGGGAGGGAGAGAATATGAAACTCAAAGCTTTAAGAACAAATGTTAAAAATTGTTTTATCATATAACTGGAAATTAAGATTATACAGGCAATGGAGAAATCCTTTTTACCTACAAGAAAGTGGAAGGGAAGGGAGATTGAAAAGGGTGGATAACTGAAGGGAAGACAGACTGGAGGAAGGGGTGGGTGGGATGCATAGTGTTCTGTGGGGGTGACGGGTGGGGAGAGATTGAGAGAAAATTGTAAGTTCAAATTCTTCTGGAAGTGAATGAGAGAACTGAAAAATACTTAAACTATATATTATGAAAAAAAGAGAGGTATGTTTAAGGCTAAAATAAAAGGGGGAAAATAACAACTTCCTATCAATCAGATTTTGCATTGTATATATTCAAATGAATTTTGCCATGCCATGTGGGTGTAGAACTTTACATTTATCTGCATTAAATTTGACTATGTTAATTTGGGAATATCATACCTCTTGGACATATTTTTCTGATATTGACTATGTTTCTAATAATTTAGCTGCCATTTTCTATTCTATATCAGCTGCAAATTTGATAACTGTCCTATTCATCTTGCATCTCAGTAACTGATGAAAATATTGGGTAAATTACAATACCAGAAGGCAACATATGGGAGATATGACAGTAGAAATGAATGGAATTTATAATATATCTGTGGAGTTTGATCTAACAGATTTGAAGTAATCTTAAAAAAGAAATGAATTTGATTACACATCGTGGGTATTAATAACAACTATTTCACTTCATAAATGTTCACATATCCTGCCTTTAATAATACCTTTCAGAATTATAGAATACACTTCTTCCAACATTTGAAAATCATGACAGTCATAACAATCTTCAGTCCTATGGCCACTTATATGTTCACAAGGATTTTTCAAAGGTCCTTGACAGTGACTCAGTAATCATTTTCACAAATTCTTCAAGTAGATTCTATAGGCCTGCTAGCTTGACCCTACTGATGGCAGTTAGATATTCTTGGAATCTCCTCATTTATCTTGAGCTTCAGTTCTCCATTAGTCAATTTTGTCTTTTTCAGTCCAAAGAACATTGACTACAAAAAATGAGGAAAAAGGAGTTTAATAATTCTGCCTTAACTTCAGTTTTCACTATTATTGCAGCATCTTCTCTGTGCTATAATATCAGTGACATTTATTAAGTTACTCTTTCATCCAGGAAAACAAAATGTTTATAGTTATGGGGAAGACATGAAAATTTATTATCTATGTACCTATTGAAACTATTAAAGAATACAATACCACCACACTCTGAAAAAAGAACACATCACAAGTGCGTGAAAAAATTACAAACCAATACCCTTTGTGCAGTTTTAATGTTGCTATCCTATATGAGTGACAGAAATTATAGAAGAATCTGAGGTAATTCCCAGACTTGGAATAAGAATGGGCGTAATGGACAAGGTGAAATTTTGCATGGTATTAAATGATGAATACTGGTTGAAAAAGAAAAGAGGAAAAATAAGGGTATTCTGATTACAGGAATCAATGTAATCGAAGACATGAGTGATGACACAGTATATATTGGGGAGATAGTAATTAATTTTTATCTAGACTACAGAGTGAAGAATTAAAAATATTATAAAATAATGCTGAAGAGGTACTATATAACCAGATGGTGGAAGTTCTTAAATACTGGGCAGAGGGATGTGAATTTAATTTCGCAAATCAAAGTGACCAGCTGAAGATTTTTAAGGACACAAATCATATACCCAGATCAATGGATGGGAAGAGGGGATGGTATTCAAGAAGATCCACAAGCAAATTATTCCAGCAGTTCAGGCATATATCAATGTGTTTGTGGTGTCAAAAGAGATTGTCTAGATTTAAGAAACATTGCAAATCTAAATTAATGATGTTTATAAAAGTGGTACAATTTTGAGGGACAATGAAAATTTTATAACTATAAATGACTAGGTAATGGCATAGACAGCAGGAGCGAAATGTTATAGATGGCAAATAGTTTTAGGAGAAAAAAATATGATCAATTCCATTTTGGGTATATTAAAATTGACGTGTCAGTAGGAGTTTCATTGATAAATGTCCGGAGGAGTTAAAAATTTGAGTCTGGAATTTTGAAAATAAAAGTGTGGATTAGAAATAGAATTACCTGTGGAGAAATGATTGTTGAAGCTGTGAGGATGAATTAAAATGTCAAGGAAGATAGTATTTAGGGTAAAGTCTATCTTAGATTCATAGGAACATTTACATTGAGTGATCATGAGAAAAGAGAATTCAAAAAATAATGGGAACCATATCTTAAAGTAGATAATAAGAGCAAGGGGAAGAATATGATTTCTCTGATAACAAGGGAAGAGAGATTATTCACTAAGAAGATATGGTCAAGAGTTGCAAAAACCAAAACAAAAAAACTAGAGAGCTCAAAAATGATGAGAAGTTAAGTGAGATACTGGATTTCATGATTAAAAGATCACTAGTGGTAATGAAAAGTGGTGTCATGATAGTAATTAGGACTGATACCCAATTATAAGGCCTTAAGAAAGTTAATGAATAAGTGGGGGCACCTGGTGGAAATAAATGCTTTCAAAAGAGTATCAATGGAAAATAGAGAGGGGATAGTAGCTCTATGTTTTAGTATTTTAAAGGAAGACTCTTTCTTCTTTGTTTTTTGTTTTTTGTTTTTGTTTTTTTTTTGTAAGTAGTAGGAAAGAATGGATTCAAATAAAGGAAGATGGTTTGATCATAATTGTGAATAGGGATGCTACTTCGGTTACAAGAAGAAAATCTGAGAGACAGCATTATATGGGGCACTGGATTTGAAGTCATGAAGACATGTTTCAAATTTATGGACTGGACAACTCTAGGAAAAATTCAACATTTCCTTGATCTGCTTCTTAATTTATAAAATAAGGAGATGAAATAAATGACTTTTAACTTTAATGTTGGTTCTAAATCTCTGATCCTAAGTTTCTTATAAATTATGGAGCATGGAGACAGGAGTTATAGAGAACGAACTCAATATTCTTTTTTTTTTAAATATTTATTTATTTATTTAACTTTTTACATTCGTTTTCACAAAATTTTTGGGTTCCAAATTTTCTCCCCTTTTATCCCCTCCCCCCGCCCCAATACACCAAGCAATCTAATTTTCCCTATCTCCAATCTGCCCTCTCTTCTGTCATCCCTCCCTTCTCTTGTCCCCATCTTCTCTTTTCTCCTGGAGGGCCAGATGACTTTCTACTCCTCATTAACTGTATGTCTTCTTTCCTAGTAGTAACAACAATACTCAACAGTTGTTCCTAAAACTTTGAGTTCCAAATTCTCCCCATCCCTTCCTCCCCACCCATTCCCTTTGGGAAGGCAGGCAATTCAATATAGGCCATATCTGTGTAGTTTTGCAAATGACTTCCCTGATAGTCGTGTTATGTAAGACTAACTGGATTACCATCCCTCCTAACCTGCCCCTCATTGTTTCTCTTCTGTCTTTTGATCCTGTCTCTCCCCAAGTGTTGACTTCAAATTGCTCCCTCCTCCCTTTGCCCTCCCTTCCATCATCCCCCCCTTTCATTATCTCCTTCTCCCCCACTTTCTTATACTGTAAGATAGGTTTTCATACCAAAATGAGTGTGCATTTTATTCCTTCCTTTAGTCAAATGTGATGAGGGTAAACTTCTTGGTTTTTTTTTTTCTCAGCTCTCCTCTTTTTCCCTCCACTAAAAAGTCTCCTACTTGCCTCTTGAATGACATATAATTACCCCATTCCATTTCACCCTCTTTCCTCTCACTACATTTCTCTCTCACCATTTACCTTAATTTCTTTTGATATGGTCCCATCCTATTCAATTCACTCTGTCCTCTCTGTCTCTGTATGTGTGTGCATGTGTGTATGTGTGTGCGTGCATGTGTGTACATGTGTGTGTGTGGTCCCACCAACTACCCAGTTACTGAAATGTTTTGAGAGTTACAAATATTGTCTTTCCATGTAGGAATGTATACAGTTCACTTATGGTAAGTCCCCTAAGACTTCTCCTTGCTGTTTACGTTTTCATGCTTCTTCTCATTCTTGTGTTTGAAAGTCAAATTTTCTTTTCAGCTCTGGTCTTTTCATCAAGAATATTTGAAAGTCCTCCCATTTCATTGAAAGACCATATTTTCCCCTGAAGTATTATACTCAGTTTTGCTGGGTAGGTGATTCTTGGTTTGAGTCCTAGTTCCTTTGACTTCTGGAATATCCTATTCCACGCCCTTCGATCCCTTAATGTAGAAGCTGCTAGATCTTGAGTTATCCTGATTGTATTTCCACAGTACTGGAATTGTTTCTTTCTAGCTGCTTGCAAGATTTTCTCTTTGAGCTGGGAGTTCTGGAATTTGGCCACAATGTTCCTAGGAGTTTCTGTTTTTGGATCTCTTTCAGGTGGTGATCGATGGATTCTTTCAGTACTTATTTTGCCCTTTGGTTCTAGAATCTCAGGGCAGTTTTCCTTGATAATTTCTTGGAAGATGATGTCTAGGCTCTTTTTTTGATCATGACTTTCAGGTAGTCCCATAATTTTTAAATTGTCTCTCCTGGATCTATTTTCCAGGTCAGTTGTTTTTCCCATGAGATATTTCACATTCTCTTCCATTTTTTCATTCTTTTGGTTTTGTTTGGTCATTTCTTGGTTTCTTAGAAAGTCATTAGACTCCATCTGTTCCATTCTAATTTTGAGAGAACTATTATCTTCAGTGAGCTTTTGAACCTCTTTTTCCATTTGACTAATTCTGCTTTTGAAAGCATTCTTCTCCTCATTGGCTTTTTGAATCTCTTTTGCCAATTGAGTGAGCCTATTTTTCAAGGTGTTATTTTCTTCAGCATTTTTTTGGGTCTCCTTTACCAACGTATTGACCCGTTTTTCATGCTTTTCTTGCATCTCTCTCATTTCTCTTCCCAGTTTTTCCTCCACTTGTCTAACTTGATTTTCAAAATCCTTTTTGAGCTCTTCCAAGGCCTGAGCCCACCCGACACCCCCCTGGGATGTCTGGGGTACCGAGGCCCTGCCCTCCACGTCTTTCCCTGATGGCAAGAATATGTCTTCGTCATCAGATCCGAAAGTCGGGATCATTTGCATGTGTTCAAAAAAACTCTCTATAGTCTTATTTTTCTTCCCTTTTCTAGGCATTTTCCCAGCCAGTTACTTGACTTCTGAGGTTCCTCTCCACCCTTGCCTAGGTCTGCCCAGCTAGTGCTTGGTGTCTGAGATTCAAATGGGCTTTCCCGTGGCAGGTGTGGCTGCTATTCAATGTCAGTTTAAGTTCTGGTGCTGGAGTGAGGGCAGGGCTGCCTCCCAGGCCCAGTTCCCTCAGGGGGTTTATGCAGAGACCTTCAGTCCTTGAAGCCTGCTCGGATCTGCTCCTCTGGGGCTGTGACCAGTACAGCACTGTGGTGCATTCCGCTTTCCAGGGCATGATGAACCCCTCGGGATGGCTCTCCAGGGCTCTCTAGAATGGAAATCTCTTCCACTGTGTTTCTGTGTGCCTTGCAGTGATCCAGAATTTGTGGGAAATTCTTCTTACAGGAAATTTATGGGCTGTGGGTACGAAACTAGCATACATGAGTCTTTCTACTGTGCCATCTTGGCTCCATCCCTAAAACCTTTTAGCTAGGATTTAACATTCTTGTTCATTAATGAAATTAGTCTTTGATTTTCTTTCTTTGCTTTATCATTCCATGATTTAGGCATTAAATCTATATTTGATTCATAAAAGGAATTTTATAGAGTTTTCTCTATTTTTATTGAAAATGTATTTTCATTTTTGTTGAGACATTTTGAAAACAAATTAAAAGGACACTATTAGTATGAACATTCAAATTAGAGGAAGGTAAGATGAACTGAAATATCAAAATACTTGAGGTATTTTGGGAAAACAATCTGTAGATTTGTGAATAACAAAAATAAGGATGACAAGAATGGTATAAAAATGCTTTGCCTAGAAATCAAAAGAGGGAAAGAATATTGAATATTGGTGAGAGAAGAGGGTTCTAAAAGTAACAGTAAGGGAACAAGGCATCTGGCTGCCCTTGTTCCTGGCCTAGTGATTATGAATGATTTAAAAGATCAACCTTTAATGGAGAAAGTTACACAGACTGCAGGTACAAGGAACAAAGTTAAGTTTCCAAGGAAGAGAAAAGACAGAAGAAATGTTGGTAAAATTAAATAATCATTGGTGATACATGCATTCATTGTGTGCATTTGGCTATTTTAGATTTAAAAATCAATGGAAAACTCAAAAGTGTCATGCATTTGCTCAGGAATATCTCATAATATCTGTGATTTTACAAAGGATATTATGATAGGACTATAAATCCTGCCTCCCATATAAACTTTCAGTGTGACCCTGTACAACTCACTTAACTTTTCTTACACTCACTCAACAAAGATGATGTTAGAAATAAGTTCCTATTTGCAAAAAAAGAATTTCCAAACCCACAGTTTCTAACCTGATGAAATCACAAGTCCTTAACTTACTGATATATGGAATTTCCTGTTTTACTACAAGATGTATGCTATAAATTAGGAAACTATAGTCCAAGAAGACATAAAAAAGTTTTCCCTGTAAAAATATTGAGCCAAATATAAGTGAGACTATTATTTGTACATGGATGTTTTCTTGTGTGTGTATTTGTCTTTACTAAAGATTTTTAATGGAGATCTTAATTAAAAGAATTATAAATAGCTGGTGGACACATTAGTCTAGGAAAACATTAATTCCTAGCATCTGTAATACACTTTTGACATCAATAGTGAATAGGAAGGGAATAAATATTTGTATAAAGCCTACTAAATGAGAATTTGTCAGGGGCAGAACCAAGATGGTGGATTAGAAGGAGGGGCCTGCCTGAGATCTCCCTCCCCCACCCCCTAGAACATCTAAAAATACCTGAAAAAATGATTCAGAACAACTTCTAGAGCAGCAGAATCCACAAAATGACCGAACAAAAGAGATTTCCAGCCCAAGACAATCTGGTAGACTGAAAAGAAAAGGAAATTGCAATGGGCTTAGAGAAGAACACAGTCCAGTGTGGACTGTGCCAGCATAGGTGGGACTGGAGCAAGCCTGAGCACACTGAATCACTAGCATCTGCAATGGTTTCTAAATTTCTCAATCCACAAATGCTAAAGACAGTTTCAAAGATCATTGGGAAACTCTCTCACCTGGGTGAGAGAGGAACATGATCCATCCCCAGACTCAGGGCAGTGGTAGCCATTGTCCCAGCTGCAGCTGTCTCTGGAGCTTTTGGCCTATAATAAATGAGGAAATTGAATCGCTGATCTTGGACACAGCCCTAGGTGCCTGTCCTGGGGTAAGAAGGAGGGCTGGCATGGCAAAGCTGGTAGTAGTTGTGGAGAGGGAATCCTATTGTCAGTTCTAGTGAAGAAAAGTCTCTTGTTGCTCACAGACCAGAGTGCAGGCCAGGAGAGTAGTAAACACCTCTCTTTTGATCATACCACTTTGGAGGACCTGAGAATTTACAGGTCCCTAGAGATATCTCTGAAAAAAGCTGCATAAAACCCCTGAAACTTGGGACAGTACAATGTCTACTTAACAAAGAGCACAAAAGGCAAGTATAGGAAAATGAGCAAAAAGGGGAAATATGAGACTAAATAAGGCTACTTTCTTGGTGAAAAGGTCTTTTCTTACAACAAGGAAGGTCAAAGTATACAACTGGAAGAAGATGGCAAGATCAAGGTTCCTCCATCCAAAGCCTGCAAGAAAAATATTAAATGGTCTCAAGCCATAGAAGATCTCAAAGGGGATTTTGAAAACCACGTAGGACAAGTAGAGGAAAAATTGGGAAAAGAAATAAGACTGATGCAAGAAAATCATGAAAAATGAGTCGACAGCATGCTAAAGGAGACCCCAAAAATGCTGAAGAAAATAACACCTTTAAAAATAGAGTAACCCAAATGGCAAAAGAGGAACAAATAGTAAATGAGGAGGAGAATATCTGAAAAAGCAGCATTGACAAAATGGAAAGGAAGATTCAAAAGCTCTCTGAAGAAAACAATTCCTTAAAAATAAGAAAGGAGCAAATGGAAGCTAATGACTTTATGAGACATCATGAAATTTTAAAACCAAAATGATGAAAAAATGGAAGAGAAGGTAAAATATCTCATTGGAAGAAAAACAACCAATGACATGGAAAATGGATCCAGGAGAAGCAGTTTTAAAAATTATTGGTCTGCTTGAAAACCAGAATAAATAAAAGAACCTCAGCATCATCTTCCAAGGAATTTTTAAGGGAAACTGCCCTGCCATTCTGAAATCAGAGGTTAAAATTGAAACAGAAAGAATCCACTGGTCACCTTGTGAAAGAGGTCCCAAAAAGACAACTCCTTAGAATTCTGTAACTAAATTGCAGTTCCCAGGTCAAGGAGAAATTATTAAAAGTGGCTGGAAAGAAATGATCTAGTTATTGTAGAAACATGATCAGAATAACACATGATTTAGCAGCTTCTATACTAAGGTATAGGAGGACTTGGAATACTATAATACAGAGGACAAAGGAGCTAGGATTAAAACCAAGAATCACCTATCCAGCAAAACTGAATATAATACTTCATGAAAATAATTGGAATTTCAACAAAATAGAGGACTTCGAAGTGTACTTGTTGGAAATACCAGAGCTGAATAGAAATTTGAAGTACAAGAATCAAGAGAGACATGAAAAGATAAACAGGAAAGAAAGACCATAAAGGATTCATTAATGTTGAACTATTTACATTCTTACATGGAAAGATGTTTTTTGTAACTAATGAGACCTTTCTCAGTATGAGGGAATGTATGCGTGTGTGTATGTGTGTGTATACATATGTGTATATACACACATATATGTGTATATATGTACATACACATATGTGTGTATGCATAATGTATGTGTACATATATATGTGCATATACATAAATATGTACACATATATTTTCTTACTTGAGTTTCATAATCCGTTTTGAGGTCTTTCATGGCCTGAGACCAATTCATATTTTTCTTGCAGGCTTCGGATGTAGGAAGTTTGAATTGTTATCTTCTGTTTGTTTACTTTAGTCTTCCTTGTCACCAGAGTAAGACTCTATAGTTTGACTGTTTCTCCAGTTTTTGCTTATTTCCCCAACTATTTAGTTTTTAGCTCTTTGTCACAATAGTTCTTTGTTTCCAGTGGGGATGTAGGGTGTGTTCTCAGCCTCTTGATCCGCCCACAACCTGTGGGCCTAGAAGTACAGAAGGAGGTGTTGTTGCCACTACTGTTGCTGCTGTGACTGCTGCACATTCTTCTGTCCCCTCCTCAATATGATGCACTGGGGCTGGAGTTGGACCACTCTACTAAATAATATAATCTTAAAGAATGGGTGGGTTACACAACAAATCATAGAAAAAAATCAAAAAATTAATTCAAGAGAATGAAAATAATGAGAAAACCTACCAAAACTTATAGGTTGCTGCAAAAGCAGGTTTTACAGGAAACTTATATCATTGAACTCCTTCATAAATAAAATCAAAGAAAAGGGAGATCCATGAATTGTACATACAATTGAAAAAGCTAGAAGAAGAACAAATTGATAATCCCCAAGTAAATATCAAATTAGAAATACTGAAAACCAAAGGAGAGATTAATAGAATTGAAATTAAGAAAACTATTGAACAAATAAATAAAACTAAGAGTTGGTTTTATTAAAAAAATAAAATTGAATGAATTTTGGTCAGTTACATTTTTTAAAAAAAGTAGAAAATCGAATTATCAATATCAAATATTAAAAGGGTGAACTTACTTCCAATAAGGAGGAAATTAAAACAATATTTAAAAATTACTTTCCCTAAGTGTGTGCCCCAAACTTTGACAATCTGAGATGGTTGAATATTATATATATATATATATATATATATATATATATATATATATATATATATTGACCCGATTAACAGAAGTGAAGGTTAAATATTTAAAAAACCCATCTCAGAAAAATAAATTGAAACAAGTCATCAAAAAACTCTGTAGGAAAAAATCTCCAGGGCCCAATGGATTTACAAGTGAATTCTATAAAACATTTAAAAAACAAGTCCAATACTACATAGATTTTTGGAAAATTTGTGAAGAAGGAGGTTTTCCAAATTCTTTTTATGATGCAAATATATTTCTGATACCTAAACTGGAAGACCCAAAACATAGAAATAAAGTTATAGATCATTTTCTCCAATGAATATAGATGCAAAAATTATAAATAAGATATAAGCAAAAAGAATATACCAACTTATCAAGAGGACAATACATAATTATCAGATAGGATTTATATCAGGAAGACAGGGCTGGTTTAATATTAAGAAAATTATCATCATTATTGATCATATCAACATCAAAACTTACAAAACTATATGATTAGCTCCATGAATTCAGAAAAAAGCTTTTGGCAAAATACAACACCCATTCCTATTGAAAACACTGGAGAGCACAGGTGTAAATGGAACATTACATAAAATAATATGCTGTAACTACCTAAAACCATCAGCAAGAAATGTTGCAATTGGGAGAAGCTAGAGTTATTTCTAATAAAATCAAGAGTGAAACAAGGGTTTCCATTATAACCAGTTATTCATTATTGTGCTGTAAAGTTAGTTTTAACAATGAGGGAAGAAAAAGAATTTGAAGGAAATAAAATGGGCAGAGAAGAAACTAAGTTATCACTGTTGTACATGATGTGATGATATTTTTAGAAAATCCTAGAGAATCAAGTAAAAAAAAATCCTTGAAATAATAAATAACTTTGGCAAAGTTGCAGGTTACAAAATAAACCCACATAAATCATGTGCATTTCTATATATTACTAACAAAGCTGAACAGTAAGAGACAGAAAGAGAAATGCCATTTAAATCTACAGTAAACACTATAAAAATGTCTGTGAGTCTGCCTGTCAAACCAAGCTCAGGGACTATATGAGTACAGTTAAAAAAACATTTTTTTCCACACAAATAACATCAGATCTAAGTAAGTCGAATAAAAGCACTTGCTTCATTTTCAAAATCCTTTTTAAGCTCTTTATGGCCTGAGACCATTGCATAGCTTTTGGAGGCATTGAATGTAGAAGCCTTGATCTTGATCTCTTCCTCCACTTGTATGGTTTGATCTTTTTCTGATTGTATGCTTTGCTCTTCAATATCTTTTCACCCAGAAAGTAACCTTCTATGGTGTTATTCTTCCCCTTTTGGGATATTTTCCCATCCAATTGCTTGGCTTTGGAGTCTTTTATCATGTGAAGTGTTTACTACCCATGGCTTCAAAGGTTTTGTGTAGTTGTTCCGCTAGATATCTCTGGAGACCAGTAAGTACACAATTCATCTAAAGTCACATAGTAAAGGGAGCGGTGTTTATTCCTCTCCTTGCCTGTTTTCTGGTCTGTAAGCAATCACAATCACTCTTTTCTGCCCTGGAACTGTGAATAGGACTCCCTCTCCCTAGCCATCACCAGCTGTACCATGCCAGCCCTCTTCCTCACCCCCAAGACCGCCACTCAGGACTGAGACCCAGTTCAGCAGCTCCATTTCTCCTGGGTCTGTTGGCTGAGAGCTCCAAAAGTGGACCCTATTGCTGCAGTGATAGCCACTGCCCTAGGGTTGGGGCTGGACCAACTATGCTCTCCTCTCACCCAGTTGAAAGAACTGTCTCATCTTTGAAGCTCTTTTTGGTGTTTGTGGCTTGAGAAATCTGGAAACCTCAGCAGCTGTCCGTGATTCAAAGTCCTGAAGCCTGCTCTGTTCCCATCTGTGGCAGGAGCCATTCTTAGCTAGACTTCTCTCTGCACCTGATAGACCATTCCTGTCAGCCTTCCAGGTCCTCTAGGGCTGAAAATTTGTTTCCTTCTGTCATTTTATGACTTTTGATGCTCTACAACTTATTTAGAGTCATTTTTACATGTATTTTAAAAGCTTTGCTTCCCTGCAAAGCTAGAGCTAGAGCAGGTCCGTGCTTCTGCTGCACCATCTTGGCTTGGCCTGAAAATAAATAAATTATATTAAGATTCCCCCCAAAATATAAAGCCTACTATGTGCCAGACATTATACTAAACGCTTCACAAATATTATCTCATTTGATCTTTCAATGGCTATGAGATCCCTGGTATAGGTTTTCAAGATCAATCAATGCTCAATAAATTTTAATAAATATGCGATATGCCGCAGGCACTTTGTTAAGGACTGGTTTTGCAAAATTAGACAAAAGACAGTCCTTCATTTCAAGGAGTTCACAGTCTAATGGGAAAGACAGTATTTGTTTAGGTATATGTTCACTACATACACACACGATGTATACAGAAAAGTATTAAGAGGAATCAGAAAATGCTCCCTGTAGAAGGTTGGATTTTGGATGTATTTTAAAATAAGGAAAATATTCAAAATGCTACATATAGTGTATATATATATTATATATATATACATATATATGTGTATATATATATATATATATATATATATGAATAGATGGCTATTACCTATGAAATCTTTGTAATTTATTTTGATAAATTTGGTAAACTGAAGAGAAATTTTGATAATAAATTTTGAGTCACTTTGAAAACTGTGGAGTTCACCTTAGTATAATCCTCTAAAACATTAGACTAATAAAATTCAATATGGCACAAATACTTTAAGAAGCATTATTCTAGAATGGAGCCAATTGCTTTCCTCTGACATCAGTTATAATTGGTGAAATTGTCTAGGTTTCAGTTTTACAAAAACATATTTGACTCACAGTGCTCAATGTGTCATCTCACCTAGGCTACAACTCATGACTTTTTATATCAAGACTAAAGTGAAATAATCTTCTTGCTGGTCAGTGCTACTCCCATGAAAGAAAAGTTAAATTGTAAATTTTACTTATGAATTTGTCCAAAATGTGACCCAATCATGCCAGGAATTTGAGCAACGGAGATGCTGTAGTTTATACCAAGAATACAATTCATTTTAGTTAGGCTGACACATAATTATTAAGATGGCAAGAACTTGAATGAAGCACAAACTTGCTGAAGATTTATGCCAACAGGCTAGAGCAGAAAAGGGCTCTACATCTTATTACTAATCCCCTACGTCATGGATTTCTACTTTTTCCTTCTGGTTACTCTGATTAAGTGTCTTTGCTGGTTTGAACTTTTCATGTGTGTCAGCCTCCTAGCTGGTTTTTACCTCTTGTGGAAAAAGCACTTTGGGGAGGTCAAGTGAAGTTGACAATGCATAGAGTCCTCTGTCAGATTCAATAAGTATTAGCGGTATAATTTCATAGTACAGTGAAGTTAAAACCAAGCATCTTCCTAATCACCATTTAATCATTATGTAATCCTGTCCAGATTTTTTCAGCTGCAATGGGTGGATAAATGATACCTTTTTGCTTCTCCTCTAGTGAAATAAAAATGTAGCAGCAAATTTGTTGCTTGATGGAGAGAATATTGTACTTACAGTCGGCAATACTTGCATTTGAATCATGCCTCTGATACTTAACCAGAGGTGTGACCCTGCACAAATTACCTAATCTCTCACATTCACAGTTCCCTCACTAGCAATATGGAAATAATAATCACTTATTTCACAGAGCTTTTGTGAGACTCAAATGTTATACAGTATGAAAAAAGCTTTGCAAACTTTGAAGCAGTAACAGCTAGCCTAGGAATCAAGAAAACTGCGGATCAAGTATTATCTTCATTATATTCTAGCAGATATGTGACCTTGAAAAAGTCACTTAAATTTATATTGTAGCAGATAACTCTAAAACTATAAATTGTACATTTTTTTTTTTGCATTTTCAACTATACATGGTGGATCCATATTGAGAATGTCCTACTCCTCTGAAATTGAAGGTCTTCCTTGAACTGCTCTCCATAAAGTATACATTTGAGTTATTAATCCCAAATTCCTCATAACTTTAAATATTGTTCCAAGTTATTATTTAATGAGATGTGATTGCTTATTTCTGTTTGTATTTGTTTATCTATGTGTCTTTTTCCAAATTCAGGACAGAGTATAATCATCAATCAAAATTATGTCATTGATAACTAAATAATTTTTATACTTGATGACATTTCCTTGGTAATTCTGAGACTAAAATCTATTTCAGATTCAGCTTCATCAATCACACATTCATAAGCAAGCACCATATTTCCCATGATATACTAAAATTATTGTTGTAATATCTATTTATTCAAATGTATTTTGTTTAATAGACATTTAAACTAGCTTTAGCGATTTCTTTTTCCTTGTCTATAACTAGCTTTGTTAGATCAAGAATATATTTTCTTTTGTTAGGAAGGAATTTTTTATGCAGATAAGGGGGTAATAATATTTATACCATTTATACCATGATGTGAGCATAGGTGCTTCAATTGAAGAAATATTAAAACTCATAATGAGAGAAAATATGTGCTTTTTGTAAAGTTGGTTGATTGTTGTCTGCTCTTAAAGAGGGTCAAAATGACATCACTATGCTAGAATCAAGTTATGGTAGGTCTGACTGACTGATTAGACCAATACTAGTTTAGAATGTTCTACCAGAGGTCAGGCACAAATAGTCCATGTGATTATTTGAGGTAGATTCTCTAAATTTGCATATTTCTTTCATTTCGTTTGAGCTCCTTCAATTCTGTTGAATTGTCATAGAGCACAGCACAGCTCTATTCTGTTCAATTCTGTTGAATTCTCATACAGCACAGCTCCTTCTGTGATGTGGACGTGCCATGCTGAGTGATCCTGTGTCAGTGTCTCCCATGTCACACAATCAGTTCCAGAGTTCTTAAGAGAGACCTTGAGAGTGTCCTTGTATCATTTCTTCTGACCACAATGTGAATTCCTTGTGAGTTCTCCATAAAATAGTCTTTTTGGAAATGGTATGTGAGCAACATGGACAGCTCATCATATTGCACTCTCTGAAATAGAATGTGAATGCTTGGCAGATTAGTTTGAGTAAAGACTTTAGTGTCTAGTACCTTATTGTGCCAGGTGATCTTCAGAATCTTCCTAAGACAATTCAAATGGAAGCAATTCAATTTCCTGGCATGGAGCTGGTAGACTGTGCAGGTTTCAGAGGCATACACAAATGAGGTCAGTACAACTTCAGTTTGGTAGTCATTCTAATACCTCTTCTCTCCTATATTTTCCTTCAGAGTTTCCAAAACACTGAGCTAGCCCTGGAAAAGCATGTGTCAACTTCGTTTTCATTGTACATATCCCTGGAAATTCCACTACCAAGATAAGAGAACTCCTCCACAGTATTCAAAACTTCTCCATTTGCTGTAACAGGTGGTTCCAAATATGGTTGGTGTGGTGGTGTCTGATGGAACACCTGTGTGTTAATTGTTAGGCCAAAATTAACATAAGCAGCAGAGAACTGTCCATACTTTGTTGCATCTCAACTTCAGAAGTAATTGTGCATTGAATGCACAATCATTTGTAAACAGAAACTCATGCATTAATACTCCCTCCACTTGGGTCTTGGCTTGTAGCCTTTTTATGTTGAAGAATTTACCATCAGTGCAGTTGCTGACTTTGATGGCATTTGTCCTCACCAAAAGCTTTTCACAACATGGCTGGAAACATCATGCTTTTAAAAAGCATGGGAGCAAGCACACAGCCTTGCGTCACTCCACTGATGACTGGGAAAGCACAAGAACACCATCCATTATCCAGAACCTGGGCAAGCATGTTGTCATAAAATTGATGTATCTGATGAAATCATCTAGGCAAGCAAATTTTAACATAGTTTTACTTTACAACTGACAGTATCAGAGCCCTTGATCAGACCTACAAATGTTGTGTACACATCTCTGTTCTCTTCACATATTTCCTGGAGTTTGTGGGCAGCAAACACCATATTGACATTCCTCAGCCCTTTCAGAAGCCACCCTAGCTCTCAGGGTGACTATATTCCATGTGAAGGATCATCTTATTAAGGAAAACTGGCAAGAATCTTGTCAGCAGTAAGAGAGAGAACCCCCTATGATTGTCACAGGATAATCTGTTTCCTTTACCTTTATGGACATGGACATGGGAGGGATCTTTGAACTACTGGGTGATAAACTTCTCTTGTATATAACTTGGAAAATCTAGTGAGCTTTTGTATGAGCAATGGACCTGCTACCTTGTAAATCTCAGCTAGAATAGAATCGGCATCAGGTGCTTTGCCACATGAAAGGTGCTTAATGGCATTCAAAACCGCTTCTTTAGTTACAACTTCAGCTAGGGAGGGATTGATTTCAACCTGAGGTAAATGGTCAATTTCTTCAGTTTTGATTTATGATGGTCTGTTGAGAACACTGTAGAAGTGTTCAACCCATCTCTCTAAGGTAATATCCTTATCACTAATCAGTGTGGCCCCATCAGCACTAAGAAGTTGTGATATACCATAAATCTTTGGCCCATAAATAGCCTTCAGGGCATCATGAACGTTCTTTTGGTTGTTACTCAGAGTAAAACTGAATTTCATCAGCCTTCTTACTGAGTCAAGAAACCTGTACCTCTCTAAGCTTTGGTTATTACTCTATAGAAAGGAAACTAAACAAAGTAAATGTATGAAGATAGCTCAGTATTAAAAATATGTATGATTTAGTTAGTATAGATAGTCTCTATATTATTGCAGATTTTAAGAACTCCATCATTTAGTAGCTGGTCCTTCAGATCAGTTGTGATCTTCTAGAAAGTTTGTGACCCAAAATAGCCATCATTATTTAGTCAAAATATTCAGAGGCTCTATAATTGGATCCAAATTGATTCTAGATAAAGACATATAGGGGATTACTGGATCTGATAAGGCTTTCTAGAATGTATGGTTTCCACTGAATTTTGAGAGTAGAACTTCAGTTAAGGGGTCACAACACATCAAAAATTAAGCAAAACTATTTTTATCTTAAAGTATATATGATCCTTCAATTTTTTTAAATGCTAATTTTACCACCATATAAAACAGGCATTTCTATACACATAGTAGAATAGAAAAGAGGTTATAAATTAAACTGCATATTTCTTTTATGTAAAACGTGCTTTCCTCTTTTCATTCTC
Organism: Bettongia penicillata ogilbyi; assembly: GCA_023548195.1. Taxonomy (NCBI): domain Eukaryota; kingdom Metazoa; phylum Chordata; class Mammalia; order Diprotodontia; family Potoroidae; genus Bettongia; species Bettongia penicillata. The sequence goes on from JAJHZJ010000490.1 coordinate 1,894,272, forward strand.
ATGTGTAAACATGCAATGATACTATATAAAAAGAAAACACAAAAATCTTATATGTTCCTTTTTTTTTGTTCCCCTCTCTGAATAGTTTTATTTGATTAATTAAATAATTCCAGATTGAATATTTTTTTAAATTTTCTCTCCCTTCCTGCCAGCACTCAGATCCCCTTCAGACATAAGCAGTATGATACCAATAATACATGTGAAATCAAGCAAAACATTTCCAAATTAGCCTTACTGTAAAGGAAATACAAATAAAAAAAGTAGAGCAAATGCAAAAAAAATGATTAAGTCTATACTCTGATTTCATCAGTTATCTTAGAGGTAGATAGGCTTTTTCATCATTTGTCCTTTGGAATTGTATTGATCAGATTAGCTAAGTTTTCCACAGTTGTTCAGCATGACACATGTACTTCGTACGATGTTTTCTGGTTCTTCCCAACTCAGTTTGGATCAATTCACAAATGTCTTCTCAGTTTTTTTTAAACTATCCTGCTTTTCATTTCCTATTGCACAATAATATTCCATCACAATCACAGACTACAGCTTGTACAGTTATCTACCAAACAATGAACATTCCCTCAATTTCCAATTCTTTGTCATCACACCATCACAAAAAGAGCTGCTCTAAATATTTTTGTACAAATAAATTCTTTCCATGTTCCTTTGATTTATTTGCAATACGGACCTAGTAGTGCTATTTCTGAGTCCAAAGGTATTCACAGTTTTCTAACAATTTAGACATAGGTTTAAACTGTTTGTTAAAGTGTTTGGAAGTTTGCAACTCCACCAACAGTGCCTGAGTGTCCCTGCTTTTCCATATCCCCTCCAGCATTTGTCATTTTCATTTTCCTTTTCTGTTGTGTTAACCAAGCTGGTAAGTATGAGGTAGTATTCTAGAACTATTTTATTTTGAAATTTTCTAATCAATAGATTATTGATTAGAGCATTTTACCTTCCTAGATTTGATAGTTTAGGTTTCTTTTGAAAAGTGCCTGTTCATATAATTTATTTACCAAGTGGAAAATGGCTCATTTTTTAAAGGAAATTAAACTCAGTTAACTATACATTTAGGATATGAGACCTTCTGATATGTTCTTCTCAATCAGTCAATAATTTGTTAAATACCTAGTAATCCCAGATTCATGTTAAATGCTGGACATACAAAGACAAACATAAAATAGTCTCTGGAATGAACTAGTTATAACTGGCATGGTTTCAGGGCAGGTGAGAAGGTCCTGTTCTGACTATAATAATAGTGAGATTCTTTGGGGGAAACAGAAAATCAGTAAAACAAATGGAAATAAGGAAAAAGTAGGAATAAATGTGTTATAACATTGATAGATCTCAAATCATGTTACAAAGCAATAATAGTACAAAGAAAATTCCAGGGAAGGGACTCAGTGTGGTTGCTGGAAAGCTGGTAATCAGTTCAATTTAAAAAAAAATAGATTATTAAAGTCATACTCCAACAAATGTAAAAAGAATAAACTATTTAAACTATTTAACTACAAAAAGAAATTCTTTGAAGTAGAACATTTCACAATTTTTGATAAAAATTATAACCAGAAACTGGATAGATTGCTTCATATATGACAAAACAATTAGAATTAAATTAAATTATACCAATTTAAAACATTTTATAGAAATAAAATCAATAGGGCCATAATAAGAAGAAAGTAAATTAATGAGGAAAAACTTTATAAAAAGAAAAACTTTGCATAAAAATTTCTGATAAAATGTCTAACATTCAACATCTGTATAGAATTTACATATAAGATTAAGACTAATTTCACCAATAGCCATGCTATCAAAAGATATGAACAAACTCTCTTCAAAAGAAAAACAAGCAACACAGAGCTATTGAAGGACCTGAGTAAAATCAATAAATATAATGAACATGCAAATTAAAGAGGTATTGCTTATTACCCATCAAATGACCACACATACAAAAGGATGGAAAAAGTCAATGTCACAAGAGTGTGGTAAGATAAACAGCATAATTCGTTTGCCATAGAGCAACACATTGGTGCAAACATTTTGCAAAGTGATTTGTAATTATGTAAATCAGTGAAAATTTAGCTACCTGCAGATGTAGAATGGTTTGGTCAGGAAAATCTGCATTTAAATCCTGCTTTTTTTCCCCAAGTTGTGTTATCATGTACAAATCTTTTCATTTCTTTATGATTGTGTTATTACCTGGAAAATAAAGATAATTGTACCATATCATGTTCCTCACAGGGTGAGGCCCAAATGAATGCTTTGTAAGCTTTCATTTCCTTTAAAATTCACTTATTCTTGTAATGGCATTGTGTAATGAGAGAATGGTAGAAGTGAAAAATATCTTGGTATAGTATAAGAATCCTGTGATTAAAATGAGGAAAATCTATATTCAAATACTGCCTCAGAAAATATTTCATCTGTCTGCCTCTGTGTAAGATATGTCTCTTATATTTTGTTTCTTTATGAGAGGCTGGACCTGAAAGAATCTAAGATTGCTTCTGGGTCTAAATTTATGATTCCAATTGAATACCAGTGGTTGAGAGTATAAGTATATGTGAGTATATGGAGTACATGGGACCAGAAAATATACATTGTTTCCCTCTTCTCCCTATGTCCTTAGTCTATGAATACTAAATAATGGTCACCTTGTTTAAAAAAAAAAATGCCTCATTTCACTATAATGGGCACCTTGGTCTGCAACTCTGTTGCTTCAGGGAGTTTATATTAAATGAAATATGCATAATACCTCTTAACCCCTAGTTACGAAAATTCTTAAATTGGTATAAGTTTGTTTCTCTGTCTGAATTTAAATTTATATTTAATTTATAGGTGCTCTCTGTTCTCTTCATGACTGAAGCTATATTGAGTTTACTGGAAATATTTGAGTGAGGGAGCAAGTAGGATGTTACAAAGTTTTCCTAGGTGTCAAGAAGAAAAGCAAAATAAAAAAAAGAGTGGGTCTTTTTTGGAACAGTCATTACAGATGTAAGTATATTTATTGAATTCAGTCCAAATCTTCTTATTACATGACTGTGCAGGCTTATGGTCCTCCTCAACCTGTCCCTTCTCTGCTACAAGTCATCTCTACATTGTCTTTATCTTTTTACCAATTGCCTCTATGGCACTGATTCTTTCCGGGTGATTATTAAGTCCTAGGCAGTGGTGGGGAGGTTGCCCTCCTGAAAAGAGCTATACTGTTGTTCAGTTATTGTTTCCTTTCATTTTTCTCATTATATCACTCCCATACTAGGCATATTTCTTTAAGAACTCGATTCTGTTTTTAGGGTCAAAGATCTAGATAGTTAGAATTTCGTCTTAAAGATGGGAAAAGCTCCTTCTGAATTGCATATACCAAGATAAATGACATTACAAAATCTATGATTATGTAATAACTGAATTAATTGTGGCATGTGAGTTAGTGGAATATTATTGTTTTATAAGGAATATGATACATATACATAATGAATCAAAAGAAGTATAAAAGACTTGCATGACTGATTCAGAGGGGGAAAATAACAAAAAAAAATAAGCAAAATGGTTCCAAACATTTTAATAAAAATAACATTAACAATGAAATCAAGGCAAATACAATATATAATTTTGCCTTTAAATTATTAAAGTTAAAATGAATAACTTTCTTTTTCTTTCTTTTTTATTTTTTTATTTTTTCTAAAATCAGTTCCTTAAAATTAATATTTTATCTTCCTCCCCACCTTTCCCCCACTACCCCCCTCCCTCCCCACAACAGCATACAATTCTGTATAGGTTCTACATATACTTTCCTACTGAGTACATTTTCACAACAGTCATGTTATGTAGTCGAACTAAAATAAATGGAAGAAATCATATAACAAATCAAAACATAATACACTAAAACCCCCACACATACAAGCATGATCTGCAACATTCTGCGAATGACTTCCATATTTCTTTCTCTGAGTGTGGAAGACATTTGCCTTAGAATATCACCATTGGGATTTTTTTTTAGTTAAGTTCTTGTGTTATTACGAAGTTCCAAATCTACCAGAAAAAAGTCTCACACACTGTGATCGTTGCGGTGCACAAAGTTCTGATTCTTCTCCTTTCTTTCAGCATCAGATCATATAAGCCCTTCCAGGCCTCCCTGAAGTCTTTTTGTTCAACATTTCTTATGGTGCAATAGTACTCCATTATATTCATGTGCCATAATTTATTCAGCCATTCCCCAATTAATGGGCATCCCCTCGATTTCCAGTTCTTGGCAACCACAAAGAGTGCTGCTATAAATATTTTTGTACATGTGGGACCTTTCCCATTTTTATGATCTCTTGGGGATACAGTCCTAGTAGCGATATTGCTGGGTCAAAGGGTATGCACATTTTTGTAGCCCTTTGGACATAGTTCTCAACCATTCTCCAGAATGACTGGATGAGGTAACAGCTCCACCAACAATGAATTAGTGTTCCAACTCTCCCACATCCTCTCCAGCATTTATCATTTTCTTGTTCTGTCATATTTGCCAATCTTATAGGTGTGATGTGGTACCTCAGAGTTGTTTTGATTTGCATGTCTCTAATCAGTAGTGATTTAGAGCACTTCTTAATATGATTATAGATAACTTCAATTTCTTCCCCTGAAAATTGCCTGTTCATATCCTTTGATCATTTATCAATTGGGGAATGACTTTTGGTCATACATTTGACCATATATTCTAGAAATTCTAGAAATGAAGCCTTTATCTCCAAGTTTAGGCGTAAAAATTTTTCCCAATTTACTACATCCCTCTGAATTTTGGTTGCATTGGGTTTGGTTGTGTAAAATCTTTTCAGTTTAATGTAATCAAAATTATCCATCTTGCATTTCATAATGCTTTCTATCACTTCTTTACTGAAAAATTCTTCCCTTCTCCATAAATCTAATAAATACACTATTCCTTGCTCCTCCAGTTTATTCATGGTATCAACCTTTATACCTAAATCATATACCCATTTGGACTTTATTCTTGTGTATGATGTCAGGCATGGGTCTGTGCCTAATTTCAGACACAGAGTTAACCAGTTTTCCCAGCAATTTTTGTCAAACAGTGAGTTCTTCTCCCAGAATCTGGGGTCTTTGGGTTTATCAAACAGGAGGTTGCTATATTCCTTGCCTACTGTATCTTGAGTGTCACGTCTATTCCATTTGTCTACCCCTCTTTTTTAGCCAATACCAAGTGGTTATGATTATTGCTACTTTATAATACAATTTGAGGTCTGATAGCACTAGGCCACCTTCCCAGGCATTTCTTGTCATTAGTCCCTTTGATATTCTGGACCTTTTGTTCTTCCAAATGAATTTTGATAATATTTTATCCAGTTCTATAAAATAATTATCTGATAGTTTAGTTGGTATGGCACTAAATAAGTAAATTAATTTAGGTAGAATTGTCCTTTTTATTATATTAGCTCAGCCTACCCATGAACAACTGATGTTTTTCCACTTACTTAAATCTGACTTTATTTGTGCAAAAAGTGTCTTGTAATTGTGTTCATATAATCCCTGAGTTTGTTTTGGCATGTAAATTCCTAAGTATTTTAGAGTGTTTGCCCAAGCTTTAAATGGGATTTCTCTTTCTATCTCTTGCTGTTGGACTTTGTTGCTAATATATAGGAATGCAGAAGATTTGTGTGGGTTTATTTTGTAACCTGCGACTTTGCCAAAGTTGTTTATTATTTAAAGTAATTTTTTACTTGAATCTCTGGAATTCTCTAAGTATATCATCATATCATCTGCAAAGATTGAAAACTTAGTTTCTTCTTTGGCTATTTTTATTCCTTCAATTTCTTTATCTTGTCTAATTGCTACAGCTAACATTTCTAGTACCATATTGAATAATAGTGGTGATAATGGACATCCTTTTTTCACCCCTGATCCTATTGGAAATGCATCTAGCTTATCCGCATTGCATGTAATGCTTGCTGAAGGTTTTAGGTAGATACTGCTTATTATTTTATTGAAAGTTCCCTTTATTGCTATGTTCTCCAGTGTTTATTTTTTAATAGGAATGGGTGTTGTATTTTGTCGAAAGATTTTTCTGCATCTACTGAGATAATCATGTGGTTTTTGTTAGTTTTATTGTTGATGTTCAATTATTATTGATGATCAATAATGCTAATAGTTTTCCTAGTATTGAACCAGCCCTGCATTCCTGGTATAAATCCCACCTGATCATAATGTATTATTTTTGTGATAAGATGCTGTATTCGTTTTGCTAAAATCTTATTTAAAATTTTTGCATCTATATTCATTAGAGAAATTTGTCTATAATTTTCTTTCTCTGTTTTGTCTCTTCCTGGTTTTGGTTTCAAAACCATATTTGTATCATAGAAAGAATTTGGGAGGACTCCTTCCCCAATTTTCAAAAATTTTCTATATAGCATTGGAATTAACTGTTCTTTAAATGTTTTATAGAATTCACTTGTGAATCCATCTGGTCCTGGAGATTTTTTCCTAGGGAGTTCATTGATGGCTTGTTCAATTTCTTTTTCTGAAATGGGGTTGTTTAAGTGTTCAACTTCCTTTTCTGTTAATCTGGGCAATTTGTATTTTTTTAAAATATTCATCCATCTTGTTTAGATTATCGAATCTGTGGGCATAAATTTGGACAAAGTAATTTCTAATTATTGTTTTAATTTCCTCCTCATTGGAGGTGAGTTCACCCCTTTCATTTTCATTTTCAATATTAGTAATTTGATTTTCTTCTTTCTTTTTTTAATCAAATTGACCAAAGATTTATCAATTTTATTAGTTTTTTCATAAAACCAACTATTGGTTTTATTTAATTAATTCAATAGTTTTCTTAATTTCAATTTTTATTAATCCCTCCTTCGGTTTATAGTATTTCTAATTTGGTATTTTCCTGGAGATTTTCAATTTGTTCTTTTTCTAGCTTTTTCAGCTGCATGCCCAAGTCATTGATCTCTTCTTTCTCTATTTTATTTATGTAGTCATTCAAAGACATAAAACTTCCCCTAAGAACTGCTTTTGCAGTATCCCCTAAGATTTGGTAGGTTGTCTCATTGTCATTCTCTTGAATGAAGTTGTTGATTGTTTCTATGATTTCTTCTTTAACTCATTTCTTCTTTAGGATTAGATTATTTAGTTTCTAATTGATTTTTGGTTTATCTTTCCATGACCTTTTATTACAGATAATTTTTATTGCATTATGATTTGAGAAGGATGCATTGATTATCTCTGCCTTTCTGCACTGCATTGTGAGATTTTTATGTCCTAGTAAATGGTCAATTTTTGAAAATGTTCGATGTACCGCTGAGAAAAAGTTATATTCCTTTCTATTCCCATTCATTTTTCTCCAAAGATCTATCATATCTACCTTATCTAGAGTTTTATTTACCCCCCTTAACCTCATTTTTTGTTTATTTTGAGGTTAAATTTATCAAATTCGGAAAGGTGGAGGTTGAAGTTCCCCACTAGTATAATTTTGCTATCAATTTCTTCCTTCAACTCCCCCAACCTCTCCTCTAAGAATCTGGATGCTATACCACTTGGAGCATACATGTTTAATAATGATATTGCTTCATTGTCTATGGTGCCTTTTAGCAGGATATAGTTAACTTTCTTTTTCGTTAACAAATAACAGAAAATGGAAAAATTACAAGATCATATTATCATTACAATAGTTGGTTTTAACTACTGTTGAGAATGGAAAAGCAGTATGTTGAAAAAGTTGGTTAATAATTATTTAATAAATAACATAAAAATATGGGAAATTAAAGAAATGAAACGATAAAATTTTTAATGTGAGTCTTTAATTCTTAATACTTTGTGAGAGTTAATGATCTATAATAGCCTCTTTACTTTAGCCATAGAAGTCATTTTAAAATCTGGTAAATATTGGTTTATGGAAGTTTAATTTCTATCTATGATATGAGTAGATACCTCTGAAATCTCAGAAACAGATTATAGGACAAAGAGAAGGCTTTTGCCTTTAAAGCCACACTAGATCAAATCAAATTCTAAATAAACTGTTTGCTACCTTTATGGCTTTAAGCATGCCACTTAACTTCCTGGGATATTAGGCACCTTATTTGTAAAAAAAAAAAATTGTAAAATGATGATAATAGTAATATTTCCCCCACCGACTTCATGGTATTGTTGATGAATGTAAATAGAATGTAAGCTCAATGAGCGTGGGAACCAAGTGAATTTTATACTTCTGTCCTCAGTGTTTTACATGATAAATGGCGAGAAGTATTCCATAGAAATGTTTTTTGATTGATTAATTGTTGTGAAGCTCAAAAAAATGAGGAAATCCCTTCGTGAAACAGAAAATATCATACATACACACACACACATACACACACACACACACACACACACACACACACACACACACATATATATACCAACTATTGATGTTTTTTCCCCTTGACAACTATAAGTCCTAGCATGGAAATTTTCAGATCATGAGAAAGGGTGTTTTGTGATGTTATGTGAATTTTTTTTCTGGCTCAAATTTGATGATAATCAATTTTAGGAATGTTGACATCAAACATTTGAGCAAAATAAATTCAGTATAACTTAATTTAGTGGGGAAGATCTACTTTGCCTCCATTACTTTAGAACCAAAAAAGGCACTAATTGGTCTGAGTAATTAAAAAAAGAGACTACCATGAAGAAATAATTCAGCCAGTTGTGTGACCCTTCTCTATATTTACCAAATCTGTTACTTGGGAAGCAGACACTCCGTCACTGTTACTCTATTCAATCTTTTTGTTTTTAATGAACATGATCAAAAGTTCCAGAGTTTATGATGTACAGTCACAAAAATAAAATCCCTAAACCTTCTACCTGATGTTTTAAGTAGTGTGTATGTGTGTGTGGGGGGGGGGGGTGGACCGAGGCTAAAAATCTTTGCTGAACTGCACAATTTACAATAAACCACTTCTCCAATGTTGGAAAAAACACATTGGGCTTTTAAAGTGTCAGAAAACTCTATAACTGAATTTCTTTGCTTTAAGTGATTGGTTTTGTGAGTCATAATCCTAGTTTCCATCATTCAATCACCAAATCTGTATGATGATGCAGTGAATAGAATACTAGGCCTAAAGTTAGAAAGACCTGAGTTCAAATCTTGCCTCATACTTATAAACTTATAAGTTTACAATCCTGAACAAATCACTTGACAGTTGTCTGCTTCAGTTTCCTTGTCTGTAAAATGGAAATAGAATACTATCTGTCTTCTAGAGTTGGAAAATATTTATCACAGTGCCTAGTATAGGGTAGATGCTATATAAATGTTGCTTCTACTGTTGCTCCTGTTGCTTCTGTTGGTGGTATGCTCATACCATATACTTGGAATTTTACTAAATGCTAGACATACAAACATAAAATGAAATGGTCCTTGACCTGGAGGAACTTACCTTCTAAAGGAGGAGACAAAATGTGTATTTATGCATAAGGAAGAAAAGTAAAGTATCAAATATCTAGGGAATAACTGTCAAGCATTTTGCCCAAGAGTTCTGAGGAGACCTATCAGCCACAAAGACAATGACTGAGAATCTGACTTCTAGTAAATATACATGGAAGGGTAAATTTCTAAATGGCATGCATTATGTATGTGAATTTTTATATTTCTGCAAAAGTTAAATGACTGCTGTCTCTTTTCATATTGCAGGTTGGTCCCCTTCCAAAAAGAAAAGTTAAAAGTGCTGAAAGAATAGTTTTCTCTTTTTCAACTTATAAGGAATAATTGTTTCAAAATTGGAAGGAACTCCACACTGAAGAAAATGAAAATTAACAAAAAACGATCTGAACATCCTGAGTGGAATTCTGAACTGTGTCAAGAAAAAAGATATAAAGATAAGAAACTGTTACAGAGATCATAAATGGGAAACGGACCACCAACTCCTTGGAAATAAGAAGTGTTTGAGATTGTTCCCAACTAGACTGTCTGAGAAAGAAGCAGCCACATATCCTCCAAGGCCTAATAATATAGAAGATAGCCATTATGGTCAAATGAGAAGTGATTAAGTAAGGATCAGAAGAATAGAGAGATGCAGTCATGAGAGGACCTAGGTTGACCTGATATAAATGATGGAAAAGTTTTCTTTCTTCCCAATATTTGCATCCAAAATAACAAAAAACAAAATCCTCCTAAGATTTGTAAAAAAAAAAAAAAAGATAAAAAAGGTGTCCTACACCCAATCCTAATGATTAAGTTGAGCATAAGTGATAGTCTCACCAGGAAACCTGGAAAGCATTGTTAAAGTCTCAGACAAGAGACTGAAAATTTACAATCATAGATAGTGTTTTAATTAATATTACTATTAAAAGCAAGAGATCAAATGCGAAACTTAAATTTGAGAAGTGAATGGATACATAAGAAAATCGAGCCTGAGAATTTGGATATATAAAGCATTCATTTGGATGTATATGTAGATTTATGAGCCATTACAAGATATAGGAATGAGAGGCAGCTATCCAAGAAAGGGGACTAAGAATGGATTTGAAAAGAGATTTACAAATCTAATGAAAGAAACTATTCACAGAAAAGGAAGGAGAGAAAAATTTGGTTATGCATATTCAGAAAGTTACAGGATGCAAGAAAAAAAGCAAAGTAGAAGACAATCCAAGAATGTTAGATGAAATAAAATCCAAGAAAGGTGTCAGCAATATAACTCTTTATCTCAGGTTTCTATATGAAAATGGACAACGCGTGAGTAATAAACAATATCAACTAGATATTCTGATGTAAGGGGACAACTTTGTCCATCCAAATTTCAAAGAGTTTGTGGTTTGAATTGCATGACTAAAGAAAAAGTATGCTAAGTAAAAGGAATGGCAACAATAGAGGAAGGAAGAGTTAAACATATATTAAAATGAGCTGACATGATGATATGAAAAAATGAGATGAGTGAAATTAAGTAGAGAACATTTGATTGAAGGTCAATGAAAAGAGAAACAAAAACAAAGCCATTACTACATACCAGCTGGACCGAAAGAAGAAATAAACAGTGAATTAAAGCAACAGATCAAAAATTTCTGTAACAGAGGCATGTTGATAACTAGGAGCAGTGATCAGAGTGGTAATGGATATTTCAATTATCTAGATATGTGAAAGAGCATCTTTTCCTCTATCTGCCAAGATGGATATTCTGTCTAATAATTTTTGAAATTGATTTAATGATATAAACTTCTTTTAAAAAGAGAAATTGCAATCTGTATCTGATGAAAGAAGTAAGATTTTTGCTCCTGTGGAAATGATGGAGGTATTATATGAAGTCACTAATCTATTTGAGAGACTGTTATAGAAAGATGCGAAAAGTCAAGAATCACCTCATATGTAGACTAGAATTTGGATAACAGTTTTAATAATATTCAAAAATTATAGTTATTAATTCATAGATAAGAATTCTATAGGGTAGGTCTTCTCATGAAGTATTGGATGATTTTAAGAATGAAATTCTCAGTATACAAAAGAAAATAACTCTATTAAGGAGGAGGGAAAGTATCATTTTTTAAGACAGTAATGTTAAAGAACAGAAGAAAATAACAGCACAAATACAAAAATGGGGCATAGTACTTCAATAATACTAACATCAATCACAGAATAGGAATGGAAATAGTTGTTAGGCCATTTAGATGAGAAAAATGAGTCCTTAAAATATCAAATGAATGGTCCAAAGTCATGCAGATAATGAATTAGAGAAGTGAGATTTAAAGTCTATTTCTCTAATGCCAAATCCAGTGCTTCTTTATTGTACCATGCTGCCAGGAGTCTCAAGCTCAAAATGAGCTCAGGTTGATGACAAAACTTAAATAGACCAAAAATATCTTTTTGAAAGCTAGAAAAAAAGGGACAATTCTATTGTTTGCATGGGTGGGACAGTGTCTGTTAATTGATAAAAAAGAGAAAATGAAACTGCTTATCTTTAAAATTTAGTTTTCATTTCCTCTGAAAAAGAATGCTTTCTTTTTTTTGCCCTGAAAAGGAAAGAATTAATATGCCTAACAGAAATGTCATTAAAAAAATAAGTGAAGAGATAACACAATAATGTCATTCCTTTACTAAGTACAAGTCATCTGACATAGAAGTACTACATCCACAGGAAGTGAAAGGAATAGAAGATGTGGCATCAGGGTCATATCAGGATCTTTGAGGAGAAAAAAATATTAAGCAGTTGGCAGTAATGTACAATAGAAAGAGACAGAGTGCACATACTCTCTGATATAACAATGACATGACTGTCTGCATCCAAATGAAATAAAAGAAAAAGGAAAAGAACCTCTGTTCACAAAATATTTATAGCACTACTTTTGTTGTAGCAAAAAATAGGGAAATGAGCAGCTACCCATATATGATGATAATGGAATACTATTGTGCTCTAAGAAATGATGAAAAGGATGGGTTGTGAAAACAAATAAACTAAGTAGACTTACGTGAATGAATCCAAAGTTAATGGAACAGATCCAAGAGAAAAAAATTGCAAAAAATCACAAATATTTTCAATGTAATCAGTGGTGAAAGACCTAGTAGCTCTGATCAATAAAATGATCCTACACAATTTCAAGGAGATCATGATGAAACATTCTATTCATCTCCAGGTAGATAACCGATGGACTGAAAGCATAGAATGAAGCACATTTTTTCTCTTATTGTGTGAGAATATATCTAATATGGAAATATAATGTACATAATTTCATTTGAGTAATCATTATTGTATTTGGCACTTTTTCACTGAGTGAGGGGAGAGATGAGGGAAAGGAAGACAATTTCTTTTTTTTTTATTTCTTTTTTTCTCCTTAATATAAATTTATTTATTTAACTTTTTACATTCATTTTCACAAAATTTTGGGTTGCAAACTTTCTTCCCATGTATCCCCTCCCCCCACCCTAATACACCGAGCATTCTAATTTTCCCCTATCATCAATCTGCCCTCTCTTCTATCATCCCTCCCTTCTCTTGTCCCCATCTTCTCTTTTGTCCTGTAGGGCCAGATGACTTTCTATTCCACATTAACTGTATTCCTTATTTCCTAGTAGCAACAACAACTAACCAGTTGTTCCTAAAACTTTGAGTTCCAAATTCTCCCCATCCCTCCCTCCCCACCCATTCCCTTTGAGAAGGCAGGCAATTCAATATAGGTCATATCTGTGTAGTTTTGCAAATGACTTCGATAATAGTCATGTTGTGTAAGACTAACTATATTTCCCTCCATCCTATCCTGCCCCTCTTTGTTTCTATTCTCTCTTTGGATCCTGTCGCTCCCCAAGTGTTGAATTCAAATTGTTCCCTCCTCCCATTGTCTTCCCTTCCATCATCCCCCCATCCTGCTTATCTCCTTCTCCCCCACTTTCCTGTATTGTAAGATAGGTTTTCATACCAAAATGAGGGTGCATTTTATTCTTTGCTTTAGTCGAATGTGATGAGGGTAAACTTCATGTTTTTTTTTTCTCAGCTCTCCTCTTTTTCCCTCCACTAAAAATTCCCCTGCTTGCCTCTTGACTGAGAGATAATTTACTCCATTCCATTTCACCCTCTCTCCTCCCAACACATTTTCCCCTCACCATTTACCTTAAGTTCTTTTAAGGTATGGTCCCATCCTATTCAATTCACTCTGTAATCTCTATCTCTGTATGTATGTGCGTGCATGTGTGTGTGTGTGTGTGTGTGTGTGTGTGTGTGTGTGGTTGCACCAACTACCCAGATACTGAAAAGTTTTAAGAGTTCCAAATATTGTCTTTCCATGTAGGAATGTAAACAGTTCACCTTTGGTAAGTCCCTTATGACTTCTCTTTGCTGTTTACTTTTTCATGCTTCTTTTCATTCTTGTGTTTGGAAGTCAAATTTTCTTTTCAGCTCTGGTCTTTTCATCAAGAATGCTTGAAAGTCCTCTGTTTCATTGAAAGACCATATTTTCCCCTGAGGTATTATACTCAGTTTTGCTGGGTAGGTGATTCTTGGTTTGAGTCCTAGTTCCTTTGACTTCTGGAATATCCTACTCCACGCCCTTCAATCCTTTAATGTAGAAGCTGCTAGATCTTGAGTTATCCTGAATTTATTTCCACAATACTGGAATTGTTTCTTTCTAGCTGCTTGCAATATGTTCTCCTTGACATGGGAACTCTGGAATTTGGCCACAATGTTCCTAGGAGTTTCTCTTTTTGGATCTCTTTCAGGCGGTGATAGATGGATTCCTTCAATATTTATTTTACCCTCTGGTTCTAGAATCCCAGGGCAGTTTTCCTTGATAATTTCATGAAAGGTGATGTCTAGGATCTTTTTTTGATCATGGCTTTCAGGTAGTCCCATAATTTTTTAATTGTCTCTCCTGGATCTATTTTCCAGGTTAGTTATTTTCCAATGAGACATTTCACATTATCTTCAACTTTTTCATTCTTTTTGGTTTTGTTTTGTGGTTTCTTGGTTTCTCAGAAAGTCATTAGCCTCCATCTGCTCCATTCTAAATTTGAGAGAACTATTTTCATCAGTGAGCTTTTGAACCTCTTTTTCCATTTGGCTAATTCTGCTTTTGAAAGCATTCTTCTCCTCATTGGCTTTTTTAACCTCTTTTGCCAATTGAGTGAGCCTATTTTTCAAGATGTTATTTTCTTCAGCATTTTTTTGGGTCTCCTGCCTCTGCTGCTGCCTCTGCCGCTCCCTCTGCTGCTGCCTCCCGAGGGGGCCTGAGTCATGGAGACACCTTGCTCCCCTCTCGGCCAGCCCAGAAGTCTCTCTCACTGACCTGGAACGCCTGTTGGTGGAGGGACCTTCGCAGCCGCTGGAGATTCCTTCCCTGAAGCCTGCTCAGATCTGCTCCTCTAGGGGCCATGTGGCCAGGGCAGGGCTCTGCTGCGTGTCTGGTGTGTGATGGACCTTTGGTGCCACTTTTTCAGGGCTCTCTGGAATGGAAATCTCTTTCCACTGCTCCAGAATTTCTGGGGAGTTTTTTTTTTGTTGTTGTTGTTTTTTTTTTTTTTACAGAAAATTTATGTGCTGTGGGTTCGGAGCTAGCATATGTGAGTCTTTCTACTCCACCATCTTGGCTCCTCCCCAAGGAAGACAATTTGTAATGGAAAATAAGTAGACTTCAATTTTTAAAAAATCAGAAGTCCAAAATTCAAATTCTACATTCAAAACTTAGCACCTGTGCAACCTTGGAAAATTACTTTTGCTTTAATAGACTCAATATATCTCATCTGCAAAGTGGAAGAGAAGGCTGGACTAAAGGGATTCTCAGGCTCCTTCCAGTTTTGATCAGTGAACCAGAGACTGGAGAACAGCATACCTTGTCCTGTTTTTGTTTGTTTGTTTTTTCTTTAAAGAGGAAAGGATTCTTTGGTTCTGTAAGTGAATATCCATGTATTATAATTTAAAATGTTGAAATATTAAAGGTCTCTATATTTGTTCTTCTGGTTTCAGTATATCCCATTACAACTCATCTGTAAGTCTGAATATTAAGAAGTAGATAGAGAGATGACCTTGTAACCAAGAAGACCTTGTTTTAGGTCCTAACTCTGACCCACAAGGTTTGTAGGACTCTCAGCATTTCATTTAATGTTTTAGTACCCTAGGAAATTCTCTGATACTACATATTACAGAGATAATACTGAATTGAAATTGTAGAGGAATTTCCTCATTTGGAGATTCCCTATACTAATGAAATCACATTCAAGGTCTCATTCCTTTGCACAACATTAAAAACTTCCTGAGATCAAAATGGATTCAATGACTTGATGAATTTCAAATGAATTGTGAGAAGCATAATTTGAAATCAGGTCTTCCTCTAACCCTAAGCACAGCTCACTATATAATATGCTATTATTATCTTTATAGAAAATTACCCTTTCAGATTGGTCATATGAGAAGTATTTGTTCCAATTCCCATGTAGGCAGTTGAAGCAGGCACCATGGAGCACTTAGAGTTTGGTCAGATATCAAAGATGCCAACCTTATCCACTGTATCCCAAACCACTGCAATTTATCTTGAACTTTGTCTGGCTGCTTGGACTTGAATGACTCTGGAAGAGAGAGTGAGGCAGATGATTTGTGCACCTCTGTTTCACTTAAATCCAATTCATGTACCACTCAAGCTATTACCCTTGAATATCTTTGGTCCTCTTGAAAAAGGGAGAAAAATCAACATCACCTTTATAATAATCTTCCACTGAAGTCTTACTCTAATTGTAGCAAGTATACACCCAACTCTACATGTATATGTGTGTGTGTGTATATGTGTGTGTGTGCGCATATGACATATATTATATATGTGTGTATGAAATAAATATATATTATATGTATATTAAACATGTATATGGATCTTAAAAGCAGTTTAATTTTAAAACATTCTCTCTGATATTCTAGTATATATATCAGATGATCACAGCATTACTTCTTTTCATCAGGTATGCCTCCCAAGGAGAGAAAATGTGGTAGAGTAAGTGCTGAGATCAGTTTTAAAATGACTATAAAATATATACATATGTGTGTGTGTATTAGTTATAAGCACTCACTTCTACAAGACTGTAGGTTAAAAATTTTCTCCCCATCTTTACCTTCCCTCACCCTGGGATGGCATGCATTCTGATTACCCCTTGCCCTTTTCTGCCCTTCTATTCCTCGTCAAAAGTTTTTACTGCTAATTATTTGTCCTCCCTTCTATCATTACCCACTCCCATGTATCCCCTTCTTCCCTACTTTCCTGTAGTTTAAGATAGATTTTCATACCAAGTTGAATGTGCATGTTATTCCCTCCTTGAGCCAAATGTAATAAGAGTAAGTTTCACTCTTTCCCTCTCACCTCCCCCTTTTCCCCTCCTTTGAAAAAGCTTTTCTTGCCTCTTTTATGTAAGATAATTTGCACCATTCTATCTCTCCCTTACTCCTTCTCCCAATTTTTCATCTCTCATCGCTTAATTTTATTTTATTTTATTTTTTTGCATATCGTCCCTCCATATTCAACTTACCCTGTGCCATCTCTCTAGCTCTCTATTTCCTCCAACTACCCTAATGATGAGAAAGGTCTCATGAGTTATGAATATCATCTTTCCTTCTAAGAATGTAAACAGTTGAACTTTAATAAATCTCTTATGATTTCTCTTTCCTATTTACCTTTTCTTGCTTCTCTTGATTCTTGTATTTGAAAGTCAAGTTTTCTATTCATGTCTGGTCTTTTCATAAAGAATTCTTGAAAGGCCTCTATTTTATTGAATGTCCATGTTTTTCCCCTGAGGTATTATACTCAGTTTTGCTATTTAGGTGAATCTTGGTTTTAATCCTAGCTCCTCTGACCTCCAGAATATCATATTCCATGCCCTTCAATCCCTTAATGTGGAAGCTGTCTGATCTAATCTTATCCTTACTGTATTTCCACATTATTTGAATTATGTCTTTCTGGCTGCTTGCAATATTTTCTCCTTGACCTGGTAACTGTAATTTGCTACAATATTCCTAGGAGTTTTTATTTTATGATCTCTTTGCAGAGGTGATCAGTGGATTCTTTCAATATCTATTTCCCCTTTTGTTCTATCGAGGCAGTTTTCTTTAAAATTTCTTGAAAGATGATGTCTAGGATCTATTTGATCATGACTTTCAGGTAGTTCAATAATTTTTAAATTATCTTTCCTGGATCTGTGTTCCAAGTCAGTGATTTTTCTGGTGAGATATTTCACATTGTCTTCTATTTTTTTCATTCTTTTCCTTCTGTTTTATAATTTCTTGATTTCTCAAGAAGTCATTCACTTTCCTTTACTCCATTCTACTATTGAAGGAATTATTTTCTTCAATGAGCTTTTGTACCTTCTTTTCCTTTTGCCCAATTCTGCTTTTTAAAGTACTCTTCTCCTCATTGACTTTTTGGCCTTCTTTTGCTATTTGGGTTAGTCTATTTTTAAGATGTAATTTTCTCCAGTATTTTTAGGAGTCTCCTTTAGCAAACTGTTCACTCGTTTTTTGTAATTGCATTGCATCACTCAAATCTCTCCTCTGAATTTTTCCTCTACTTCTCTTACTTGATTTTCAACATCCTTTTTAGCTCTTCCATGTCCTACAGCCAATTCATATTCCTCTCAGAGGCTTTTGATTGAGGAACTTTGACTACGCTGTCCTCCTCTGTTTATATGCCCTGATCTCTTTGGTCATCAATGTAAGTTCTATAATCTGAGTTCTTTTATGATGTTTGTTCATCTTCCCAATAAAACACTGGACTTTCTAACTCTTTGTCAAGGTAATACTCTACTTCCAATGGGGATGGGTTGAGGGTAAGGGTGGGTGTACTGTCCCAGGATTTAGGGGTCTTGTATCAGTTACTGGGTCCCCCACTATCTGTGGACCAAGATCCCTGGAAACAGTCTCTACTGCTGCTACTGCTGTTGCTGGTGCTGCTATGGCTTCTGTGGCCCCTGTTGCAACCAGTCACTACTACTACCCCCACCACCCTGCTACGGGACCAAGATTTGTCAGATCACATGCTCCTCTTTCACCCAAGTCTCACAGAATTTTCCCACTTACCTTTTTGGCATTTGTGATTTGAAAAGTCTGCAAAGTGACACATCTGGCAAAGATACAGCCCCCTAAGGCCTATTCCAGCCTGTCTGTGCTTAAGCAGCCCACACCAAATTGTACTCTGTTCCCTGTATTATGCAAAAGATCCTTCCTGTTGACTTTCCAGGCTATCTTGGGCTAGGTATTTTTTTTTCACTCTGTCTTTTGTGGATCTTGTAGCTCTAGAATTTGTTTAGAGTCATTTTTTATAGATATTTGGAAGACTTTGGAGGAGAGCTTGGGTAAGTCCCTGCTTGTATGCCACCATATTGGCACTTCCCACCCACCCCCACCCCCAAATAGTTTTAAAGGCTAAACAAATGTAGGATAAATGTTAGCAGATTATACTATCAAACTGAAAGACTGAGCATATCCTGGTATCAGATGTTGTTTATATAGCTTGAAGGATCAGGCTGATTATGTTTGGAAAGGATCACATAGGGAAGTTGGATTAGTCATTCAGTGGTTTAGAATATTGAGTAGAGGGGAAAATACCAGTCAATAAACTGGTATTTATTAAGTATATACTATATTTCTGACACTGTGCTAAGTGTTGGGGATACCAAGAAAGTCAAAAGACAGCTATTGCTCTTAATGAGCTTATAATGTAGTGGGGAAGACAGTATCAAAACAACTATGTACAAACTTATAATGTAAGCATTAACTGGAAACAGCAAGGCATGGGGATCATTAAATGAAGTATGGTGGGGGTAAAATCTGTGTATTTGAAAGGAATAGCATCAGAAATAATATAAGTAAAATAAGTAATAAGAGTTTCTATTCATATGTGCTCTAATTTTTTTAAAGTTTAATAAATATTTTCCAAACAAAAAATCCTATGTAATTATATGACTTTGAAGCAAATTTGCTTTGTTTTGGCCTAGACTTCATTAATGTTGGGAAATCCCTTTTTCAAAAGCAAATCAGGATCAGAAAAAAATGGCCACCAATCTTTATCTTGTATTTTTTGAGAGTTTTCCGAGGTTGATTGGTTGTTATCCTTCATTCTCCAAGAGGACCAAAATGACGCCACAATGATAATGTGAAGTTTCAGTGTGTATGACTGTGGCTGATCAGACCAACATGAGCTCAGAATGCTCTTACACAGATTGGGCATAGATAGTCTGGGTGAACATTTGGGGCAGTTACATCAAGTTTGCACATCCTACGTTTGTTTTGTGCTGTTTCAATTCTGTTTTGCTCATAGAGAACAGCACCCTTTTCAATGTGAGCATACCATGCTGAGTGGTCCTGTGCTCCCATGTTGTGCAGTCAAATCCAAAGTTCTTGAGAGAGACTTTGAGAGTGTCTTTATATCGCTTCTTCTGACCACCATATGATCACATGCCCTATGCAAATTGTCCATAAAATAGTCTGTTTTTTTTTTTTTTTGTATGCATACACTTTGCATTTGAGCAACTTGGCCAGTTCATCGAGATTTGCTCTCTGTGAAGCATAGTTTTAATGCTTGGCAGTTTAGTTCAAAGAATAACCTCGGTGTCTAGTACCTTACCCTGCCAGGTGATCCTCAGAATCTTCCTATGACAGTTCAACTGGAAACGATTCCGTTTCCTGGCATGGCGCTGATAGTTTGTCCACGTTTCACAGGTATACAATGAGGTCAGCACAACAGCTCCATAGGCCTTCAGTTTGGTACTCAAATACCTCTTCTTTGCCAAACTTTTCATTGGTAAAATGACTACTAGAAGAATTAATGTCAACAAATTAGAGCTCTTCTCTGAGCATGAACAGTTTGTTAATAACTTGGAGAGAAAGTTGAGCCAACACACAGTTGGCAAAAGTGGAGCAGAAAAGGAGTAGGCAGCTTTTAGAGAATTGGTGTACAACACTGCATTTGCTCATCTGGGTTAGAAAACTTGCAAACACTAAGACTGGTTGGATGAAAATAATGGGAAAATTCACAAGTTGCTAAATGAAAAATGAGAACTCCACAGAATTTATTAGCAGGACAGTTCATCCATCTCTAACAGGGAAGCATTTAATTCCATCAAAACTAAAGTAGAAGCAAAGCTTATAGAGATGCAGGATTCCTGCCTTAGTAAGAAGGCAGATGAAATTAAGTTTCATGCTGGTGATAACAATCCAAAGGGCTTTTATGATTACCTGAAAGCTATGTAAAGACCAAAAACCTAGGGTATATCACAACTACTCAGTGCTGATGGAGGTACATTGATTAGTGATAAGGACAGGATCCTAAAGAGATGAATTGAGCACTTCCATAGTGTTCTCAACAGATCACCTTCAATCAATGCTGAGGATATTGACCATTTACCTCAGGTTGAAGTCAATCCCACCTTAGTTGAAATTAGGCTCCTTTCATGTAGCAATGCATATAACATACTGATACTATTCCAGATGAGATGCACAAGGTGGGTGTACATTGCTCATACAAAAGCTGTCGGAAATTTTCCATATTATATGGCAAGAGGAGGTTATCCCCCAGGAGTTCAAGGATGCCTCCATTGTCCATTTATAGAGATAAAGAGAATAGATTGTACTGCAACAATCACAGTGGGGTCTCTCTCTTAGTCTTTGCCCAAGGTACTGAATGATCAAATGACTTGCCCAGTGTTAGAGAGTCAATGTCATGCACGATATTTGATCCCAAGTCTTGTCTCCAAGTCATTTTCTAATCCACTAAAGCATGCTCCTACACTTGAGAATACAAAAGATAATAAATAATCAGACATAGCAAAGGGAAGAACTCAAAAATTTCCAAAGTAACAAACTTATTTTCTAACCAGATAATCTCTAAGTAGGAGTTTTTCTATTAGGAATTGTATGCACGGAAGGTAGGAAATCAGTAGATAATTAAGCATGGAGATCCAGGGAGATAGAGCCAAATGATACTAGAAAATAATGAATTATAAAAATCATGTTCTTGTGAGTTTTTTATGATTTCCTTTTCATTATAGTACTACCAGGACATAAGAATGAGTCTCTTTGTATTAACTATAATGATTAATAAGCTGTGAAATCTTCAAGGGAAAAATATGAAAGCATTTTGCATGCAAATGTTCATGAGATTAGAGGACAAGTTAAAAACTGAGTTTAATTAAATAAGTTTACTTAAATGTGTAACAGGCTGTGTTGCTGATAGCATAGGAAGTTCTCAGTTTAATTTATATGGCATTAAAAGTGAGAGATGAGAAAAATATGTGTCCTTTGACAGGGGACACTATTTTGCACAATATAATCTTTCTCGGGATGTGGTTTAATGGGACACTGGAGGTCAAAGAAAAAAATGAATAACTCTCTTTCGCTGATGCTAGAAATTGTCTAATATTAGTTCATTCTAGGAGGCTAACTTTAACTCCCTAGGTTTATCATGGAGAAATCTTCAACTATCATAATTAGAAACTTCTACCCAGTTTCCTAATACAACTTAAACTGACAGTTGTGAATTCTTAATGAAATAGACACATGTCCATGAGATATTCATCAATGTAATGCTTCCTTCCAAGTACTTTGGGTAATGAATAGATATTTTTTGAATAGGAAAATAAACATTTTTAGTCTCCCTTCTGACATTCCCATTTTCTAGCCTCAGTTTACAGTTCTTCCTATACTCTCCAAAACAAAATAGAACAAAAAACACAACATACCATCAAAAGTGTTTGTGTGCAATATAACCTCCATCCTAAAAAACTGATCAATTCACACTTTAGATTTTCCATGCTTTTGGTAAAATTAGGAAGACCTGAGTTCAAATTCCATACCAAATACTTTATTACCTCTGTGATATTGTGCACGTCACTTAACATCTCTGTCTCAGTTTCCTGAAATGTAAAATGGAGATATTAATATCTACTGTCTGGAGTTATTGTGAGGATTAAATGAAGTAATATTTTTAAAATGCTTAGCACACTCTCTGGCACAAAATTGACACTTGATAAATGTTTATCCCCTTCCTCTTCTCTCTCTATAATGAATAGTCTTGATAGTTGAATGAACAACCACAGACTTATATATCCCCCTGTATCTAAACCACATTGATCACAATATATTTCATACCTCACACAATTATCCATCAGGGAGATCTTTTTATCTCACCTTTCAATGTCACTTCACGGTTCTCACTTTTTTTCCCCACTCATCACCCCTTAAATCTTCTTAGACACTAATCAAAACAATGTTTCTATTGCTTCTGGAAATAGTATGTACAATTTACTTCCTAATAGTTCAACTGACCTAGATTACCTATACACAAATTTCCTTCCATGGTCATTTATGTTTATTTTTTCCCCTCTATTAAAGTATAATCTGTTTGAATTGTTTCACTTATGTATTTGACTTCTCAGTATTTAACATGCTGTCTGACTTACAAAAATTCTCAATAAGTTCTTTTTCATCCATTTGTCAATTCATTCAGTTACGTTTTGTAAATCCTTTTTCAATCCTTTCCTTGATTTTATCCTTTATCACTCTCTTTTAAATACTGGTATCCTCTACATTCTGTCTTTAAATCTCTGTTTTTCTTTCTCTATTCTCCCTACTTCTTTTTCTCTCTATCCCTCCATCTTCCTCTGTCTCTCTCTTTGAGTAATTTCATGCAGTCTCATGGCTTTTGTTCTCATCTCTATGCAGATGTATTCCAGAATTAATTCTAGTCACAATTATCATATTCATATGTATACATTAAAAGAGATATATATCTTATACTTTTAATATTGTATGCTAAACACATTCATAGTCTCTGGTATCACAGAATTGTAAAGTTAACACAGTTTCCTTAATGCAAGGTATTTCTTGCATCAGATTCTATCCTGTCTTTCAATATCTTTGTCAACCCTTGTTTCATGAGTCTGATCAACTTATGAAAGATGATGTAGCAGTAAGCACTATGGCACCCAGGAGAGCCAGATGCACAGGTTCTTACATTTGTTTTTCTAAATGGAAAGCAACTTTTGATGGCTCAACAATAACCTTAATCAAACACATATACAACAGAGAAAATATAAGCTGGATCAACAGAGAAGAGTTACATCTGTCTGACCGTAGGCAATACATAATCATCACCAGAAAGAGAAGCAAAAAAACTGGGTTTTCAAAGTCAAGGGGCTTCTAAAAATGGCTGTCCAGGATCTCATCTAGCACATGAACCTTCTTCCAAAAACAGCCCCAAAGCAAACCTCATTTCAGAGTATATATCTATATATAGAGATAGATAAATATACATATATATTAGATAGATAGATATGTGCTTTTATCTATACATGTATATTTATGTGCATATATGTGTATCTATGTGTATATATACATAGATAGTGTGCATGCATATATATATATATATATATATATATATATATATATATATATATATATATATATATATACACTGTGTATATATGTCTATATGTGTATGTGTGTGTGTATATGGGTGTGTGTGTGTATTCTTTTCAGAGCCAGAAGATATGACCCATTGTGACCCAGTGCCTCACTAGCAAGCAACAGAAGATATGAGCCCCTATACAAAACAAGCCTCCCCTAAGCAAGCATCTTTCAATAGCCCTACCTGAGGCTTATCAAGGTACAAGGAAAATTTTTAACTCCCATTACAAATGAACACCTAGCGTGTAACTCAGATGTAAAAAGATATGCTAGAAGCTTGAGTTGTTCCTAGAAGAAATGCCTCATGACTGAGGAAAAAATAGACCTATCCCAAAGGTATTTCTGACTTTGCCTATAGAATTCATATGTTTTCAAGAATATATAAGAAGTGGATGTTACACTCTGGTGTTAAGAGAAACTTCTGAGATTTTTTTTTTCAGTAATGGAACAGTTTATCTTGAAAAGTAATGAACCCTTTGTAATTGTAGTAGGTTTCAAGGTTGTTTTAGATAAGCATTTATAGGAGATTTTCTAAGAAAATGTCCCTAATACAATGAATAGTTGGGCTAGTGATCTCTAAAGGGCCTATGTGCCTTCTAATTGTAAAATTATATGATGATATGTTAGCATTTAACATAAAATAAGTTATTTAATTTATTATTAATTAATTCAAGATACATATTATGAGCACAATATTTGTGACTAGTTTTAATTCTGCAAAAATATGTATGTTTTTTTCATTATTAAATATTTCTCCAGTTCTCATGATTTGGTCTACATACTCTTCTATATAAATCCTGTTCACAGAGTCTATAAGTCTATGGGCAAAAATGGTGAAGGAGTTATTATACCCACTTGAAAAGAAGTAAGTTGTGGACACAGAAAAACAGTGAGTTGCTAGGCACCATTATGAAATATCAATTAATATATCCAGGCACAGTTAGTTACAAAGATGTATTTAATAGATTTTTAATGGAGAGGAGAAAAAAATAGGTACAACTTTGAAACTGCTTCCTAAAGGAAAGATTTCATAAGCATGTATTTTGTAGTGAACAAAATGTTGTTCATTTCATAGCCATTTTCCTATTCATGAAATATTTATCTTTAAGGTATTGCTAAAATGAGATTATTTATTACCACAAAGGAAAGAGTTAAATAACACTTAAGTAAAGCATGATATCTTAAGCTATGATTTTTCGTTCATCTGCATTCATTTGTACTTCTCTTCTTGAACTTTTCAGTATATGAAAGACAAGTGCAGAGAAAAATTAATACTGTTTGTGGGATCTTAGAAAAGAAAATAAACTTTTTCTGCATAACGAGCTGAATTAATCCTCCTTAGAAGCCTAATACAACATGTTGGATATAAGGTAAACAATTTTTGTGTTCCAAAATATTACATATAGAAGGAGAGGTGGAGATATTAAACAATTTTCAAAACATGCATGCAATCTTTGGGCATGATTTCAAACTTCAGATTTCTACAGTCCTCTAACTTTGTGATATTTTATATTTGAATTGAAGTTTCTCAAGATAATGTAGTAACTTTGGCAATTACTTTGTTACTGTAAATTTGGTCATCAGAGACATCAATAAGCCACCCATTCGTTACTGCCTTGGACATTTGTTGACAGATCTTTCTTACTAAAGTAGCTCTAGCTCCTTGAAAGCAGTTTTATACTACAGAGATTATAGATAATTATATCTAGATTATAGAGAAACAACCCAGGAGGGGAAGTTTTACTGGACTTACAGATGGCAAAAAACATTACACCGTGGAGAGTCAATCTGAGATGCAATGATTAAATCATTAAGGCACCTTGTAGACTCAATTCCTTATATCAGTCTGTTGCTTGTCTGCCCATATATTTTACCTTAGTAATACTTTTGTTTAGATCATAACACATGAACATATCATTTTTTTTCTGTTCTTATGTAACTAATGAAATTATTATTTTTAGGCAATAGAACATAATTACATAAAAGTGACTATAAAACTCGAGTTATTTGCACAGTGTATTTCAAAATGTATAGTATGAATTCAAGTTTTTACAAGTAAAATACTTCTATCATTTTAGCTTTTATCTTGTGTGTGTGATCTAGGTGAAGAATCTATTTTTACAAAACTTTATTTTCCTTAAAGAAATGTAGTGCTGAAAGGCATCAAATCAGTTCTAGTATTAGGTGTAATTTTTAGGAAAAGAGTCAGATACAAATATGACTGTGACTGTAGAAGTGTGGGTATATAGAGCTGAGAGATGGAGAATTACATTAGAGTAATTTTTAAAAATATTTTTCACAAAAATAAACAGATAAAAAATCTTTGTATATTTCTACTGACTTGTTGGGAGAAATTATGATATAATGTTAAATTCTTCATCAATTTTCCAATTTTTGTTTACTTCATGCTTAAATTCTTTTTTTCTGAAATATAGCTTCTTCTGTTTACATATAAAAGCTCCAAATACTCAAACTAGGTGATATGGATGGATAGTGAAGCTAAGCAGTATGATAGTTTTTCTAGAAAAAAATGTGTTCTTTACTGCATCCTATTGATAAATCTCTTTCATATTAGGTGTATGTGTCCATTTCATTATGTAGTATAAATTCAATAATGTAATATAACAAGTTTTTTCTTTTGTAAATTTGTTGGGTTTTTTTTGTTTGTTTCTTACATTTAAACATTTCTGTTACTCCCACTTAGAACTCTCTTTTAACTAAACAGAAGTTAAGTAAGACTTAGGGTCCTCATCTATTTGATTATATGCAACATTTCACATCTATAATAGTCTCCACTTAATTTTTTTTAATTAACAGGAAACATTTTATCTCTCTTCCACACACACCCCAATGAAAAAGGAAAAAAAAAAAAAACAAAGCAAAAACTCCTTGCAATAAACATCCATAGTCAAGAAAAACAATTCCCACTGGGGCTATATGAATGCCCATGCATACATATATACATACACCTATACATAGTTGGGCACATACGTGTATGTGTGAAGACCTACACATATGCTATACATGTATGCATATACATACACATATACTGTATATTTATGCATACATACTGAATAAAGAATTGAAATTCTTTATATAAAATAAGTTCACTCTAATTGATATGAGGACTAGGAACTGAAATGCAGGCGCCTGAGAATTTAACCGCTCTGTGAACTTTATGACTTGGCTCAAGCTAACAGACCTAGATAGTGATTCTAGGAACTAGCCCCTCCTGGAATTGTTTATGCAAGGGGATCTGGCTACTCCCCTCCTGCATAATCTTGTCAAAACATCAAAGAGCAGTCTGTTTCTTGCACCTAGCCATAACACTCCACTAAAATAGTTGATTAATTGACTTATTTCCCATTTTAAGTCACGTATGCAGAATCCTATTGCTAAGACTAGTTGGCTGAGTGCCTTCTTTGTTTAAAGACTTATATTAGCTAGCAAGTCTCAGAGCCTCTTTGGAATCTCACCCATGGAGATGACGATCTGCCTGGGACCTTCCCGTTCGGGACTCAAAGGCTGTGAACCAGGATTCCCCAGCCGTGACTGTTAGAGTTGGTGCTCCCCCGAATCGGTGATGTTTTCTTTACCTATTTCTATTATCCTTCTTATATTGTACATACTTCTTGTCATTTGTGGTATTTGGTGTCTTTGTAAGCAACCTATTCCTTGTATAAAAAATGTAACTCATACCTTAAATGATTGTACCTGGCAGTTGGAGCCCTGCCTTCTCTCGCATTCTTCTAACTAATATTTCCTTTTTACTCTGGCAGGGTGATGATTTTTACTTTTTCCCCTAATACAGATGTTGTTCAGAATTTAGCATGGGTACCCAAAATGTTATCTCTCCCTCAGATTTCTCTATCTTTCCATTTTCTTAGTATTATATAATTGTGCATAATTAAATTTTACTTTTATTTTTAACTGCTGTGTCCAAGTGTCATTTACAGGAGCGAATCTGAACCATAATAAATTCTCAAAACACATACATATATGCACACACATACACATGCAAATATTGTTGTTAACTCTTTTCAGTTTGTTTCTTTTATTGTTATTATTGCATATTTTCATTCAGGTTCTCTTCATTTTATTCTTCATTTTCCAACAGTTTTCAAAATGGCATATTTTAAAAATATTGATGTAACATAAATTTTTTCTCTTTTATTTATTTCATTATGTATCAATTAATGTCTTTTTGAAATAACTTATTTTTTTTCTGTTCTTACAGTACAATAATACTGAAAAATATTCAAATATCTGTATTTATTTCTCAACTAAAGTGCATTCCTTTAATTTCTATTTCTATTGATCTTAAACAAAGGTGATTAAAATATTTTGGGGACACAAAGGGCTTTTTCTATTTTCTTTGTTTCATTGAATAAATGCCTAAAAGTAATATGTCTGGATCAAAAGGCATTAACTGATTGTCTTTTGTCCATTATTCCAAATTACTTTCCTGAATGGTTGTCCTCATTAACAAGTCGAGCAATAGTGCCTCAGTGTGCCTGTTTTTCCACTGACCCTCCAATATTTATTATTTTTTTCAAAATTTATTTTTAGTTTTCAACATTCAGTTCTATAAGTTTTAAATTTTCTCCCCTGATGGCATGAAATCTGATATGGGCACTCCACATACATTCCTATTAAACACATTTTTGCATTAGTCATGTTGGATAACAGAATTATAATGAATGGGAGAAACTATGAGAAAGACAAAAAAAACAAAAGAAAATAAAAAAGAAAATAGTCTGCTTCACTCTGCATTCATTGGCATGCAGCTAGAATTCCTTACTTCCTTTTCTGAATGTGGATGACATTTTCTATCATGAGTCCTTCAGAATTGTTTTAGGTTCTTGCATTTCTGCAAAGTCTAACAAAATCAATCATCACACATTGTGCCTGTTTCTGTGAACAATGTTCTCCTGGTTTTGCTCACTTCACTTAGCATCAGTTCATATAAGTCTTTCCAGGATTTTCCAAACTCTGGTTGTTCATCATTTCTTATAGCACAATAGCATTCCATTATATTCGTATATCACAACTTGTTCAGTCATTCCCCAATAGATGGGCGTTCCCTCAATTTCCAGTTCTTGACCATCACAAAAAGAACTGCTATACGTATTTTTGTACATTTGGGTCCTTTTCCAATTTTTATGATCCCTTTGGGACATAGCCCTAGAGGGGAGTATTCCTGGGTCAAAGGTATGCATGTTTTTATATTCCTTTGATCATAGTTCCAAATTCCTCCCCAGAATGATTGAATCATCTCATAACTCCCTCAACAATGAACTGCTGTACCAACCACCCCACATCTTCTCCAACATTTATCATTTTCCTATTTTGTCATGTTAGTCAATCTGACAGGTATCATGGGTTACCTTAAAGTTGTTTTGATTTGCATCTCTTTTATCAATAGCAACTAGGATCATTTTCTCCTATGAATATAGATAGCTTTAATTTCTGCCTTGGAAAACTGCCTGTTCATATCATTTGACCACTTGCCAAATAAGAAATACCTTGTATTCTTGTAAATTTGACTCAGTTCTTCATATATTTTAGAAATGAGGTATTTATAGGAGACAGTAGCTGTAAAAATTATTTCCCAGTTTTCTACTTCCCTCCTAATCTTGATTGTATTGGCTTTGTTTGTGTATTATTTTCCTTTTGAGCATCTTTGACTCTAGTGGGTATAAAGTAAAATCTCAGGATTGTTTTATTTGCCTTCCTCTTTTTTAGAAAAGGTAAAAGGCCTTGCAAGTGTGGTAGCATGTGCCTGTTGTCCCAGCTAAAAAAGAGAACGAGGCTTATGGGTTTCTTTACCTGCCGGCTTCTGAGTTTTGGTGAAATTAGATAATTGGGTGTTTGTACTAATACGTTCTCTACTGGGCAACTGGGTTCCACAAATGCCAAATCTGGAGTAAAGAAAGCTCAGCTTGTCGAGTTTAAAACTGGCCTCAGACACTTTCTAATTCGGTGACCCTTGGAAAGTCACTTAATCTGTTTGTCTCTATTTCCTTACCAGTAAAATGAGATGGAGGAGGAAAAGGCAATAGAGACACAAAGAGTTGAGCATGGCTAAAATGACTGAACAAAAACAAGTGTTTTATTGACAGAGTGTTCAATAAGTTCTGTTTTGAGTGGAGTGATGGGCCACCAGACTGCCTAAACAGTGGCAAAATGCCCTAAGTTAGAAATGGAACATTTCAAAGATCCTATGCTAATCAGACTGGAACAGGGCTTGTCAATGGTTTTCACATTTACAGCCTAAGAAACACAAGGAAATCAGTTAGGGGTCTTGTAGATTATATACTCTAATGCAGTAAAATGAACAAAATGAAATAATTTTGGACCTATTGCAGTAACATTAAACAATTCAAATCAGAAAATGATATGCCATTGTTATTCCATGTATCCATAACAATTATTATTAAAGTTTTGAATTAGTTTAAACAAATAGCAGGAAGAAATACTTTAGTCAGTGATTCAGAACTAGAATTTCATCATCTAAAGAATAAAATTACCAGGTGTAATAAAGGTACTTTGAAATTATTCTTCAAAATTTTAGAAACCTGTCTAATTTCAGAGCAGTGTATGACTCAAAAAACAAAAGATTGTTCATGAAGAAAGAGCAAACAGCAACTGATGATCAGTCTGTGATCTTTATTGGGATTCAAAGGTGAAGAAATTCTGAAACATATTGGGGGGACCTCTGTGGAAAAACTCTCTGTTATATCCTTCCTTGGTTTTGATATTGGGATGTGAAAGGACTTTTATCAGATGTATTCTGTTTATTTTTATTCAAAGCTTCTATAACATAAGAGTTGTATAGAAGTTCTCTAAAAGTAGCCATTATTCTATAACATAGGAATTAGTTTCTTTAAATTCTAAGCAAATTTATTGGCATAAGGATTTGAACCAATTCTTTTCAACTTTAAAGTTCATTTATGACTTGTTGGATTCTCTTTCTGAAACCCTCTGTGCTTCGTTGGCATAACCACAGTTTGAAGAGAATTCAAGTAAGGTCCCCAGCATTATGGGAGTCCAAGGATAAGAGTTGCTCAGTGTGAACAGGAATGTATGAGGTGAAATATGTATCATTGAAGTGAATATCAGCATCAGTGTAACAATAGACTCATTGAAATATTTGAGTGTTATTAGAATAAGCCCACCATTATATCCTGTTGAAATCTTTTTATATCATTTTTCTTACCCACTGTATTAGTTTTTTATTCTAGATTTGTGCCAATTACAAATCTGAAAAGTACATCATATGTTCCATTATCCAAGTTACTGTGAAAATAAGGACAAGCACAGATTTCCTGAGCAATATACAAAATATTCCCCTTAGAATATGGCAAAAACATATATAAGTAATTTTACTTTGGGTGGAGTATGAAACCACTATGCCACACTGTTGTTGGTTTTATTTTATATATTTTTTAAATATTTATTTTATGATAAATTTGGGAGATATGGGAAAATTGGATCATTAACACATTGTTAGTGCAGTTGTGAACTGATCCAACCACTCCGGATAGCAATTTGGAATTATGCCCACAGGCCTAGAAAACTGTGCATACCCTTTGATACGGCAGCACCACTTCTAGATCTATATCTCAAAGAGGTCATAAAAATGAGGAAAAGGCCCACATGTACAAAAGTATTTATAGCAACTCTTTTTCTGGTGGCCAAGAACTGCAAATCAAGGGGATGCCCCTCAATTGGGGAATCACTGAACAAGTTGTAAATGTAATGGAACACTATTTTTTCCATAAGAAATGGTGAGGAGATAGATTTCAGAAAAACCTGAAAAGAATTGCACAATCTGATGCTGAATGAAGTGAGTAGAATCAGGAGAACATTGTACACCGTAAGAACAACACTGTATGCAGATCAACTTTGTTAGACTTAGCTCTTCTCAGCAATGCAGTAATCTAAGACAATTCCAAAAGACTCATTATCAAAACTGTTATCTGTATCCAGAGAAAGAACAATGACAAGATGATAAGAAAGAAGCATATAGAAGCATAATATTTTCTTTTATATTGTTGAGTTTTTTCTTTTCTGATTCGTCTTTCACAACATGATATATGTGAAAATATATTTGATATGAATATATATGTATATATTAAAATACATATAAAATACACATATATATGTATATATTAAAATGCATATATAAACCTATAAATACAATATATACTAGACTGCATGCCACCTCTGGGAATGGAGAAGAAAGAGAGAGGCAAATTTAGAACACTGTTTTTAGTCAAAAGCTTTTTCTGCATCTTTTGATATAATCATTTGATTTCTGTTAGTTTTGTTATTTATGTAGTAATTATTTTCATTGTTTTCCTAATATTGAAAGAACACTCCATTCCACATGTTAACCCCTAGTCATAGTGTATTATCCTTGTGATAAATTGCTGTAATCATTTTCTGGTATTTGTATCACCAATGCGATATTCACAGTGCCTACAATGGCTATGAAAATGCCAGCACAGTTTTGAATCACAAAATATAACAGACTCTCCACATGGAAGACAGAACCAAAACATTTATTCAAACAACATGAAGTCAAATCCTAACACAAGAAAAACAAATCCATAACAACAACCCAGAAATCAATCATAGTAACCAAGAAGTTTATACACATTATCAGGCCTTCCCAAAGAAGGCTCCCCTAAACAAAGTGCCCTTCTCTCTCTTACAGCCAGTTACTTGCTTTCTCTGTCCTTCCCAACTCTATTCTGACCAACTTCCTCTCAGCTCAGCTACATCCTTCCTGCTCCACCCCTTGTTGTTCCACTCATTCATCAAGTTCCTCTCACTACAGACTTCAGGTGACTCAAACTCATGTAACTTAGACTTCCATGTGATTTATGCAGATCATCAAACCCTATTAAAGTATGGGAAAGATCTTCCCATTTGAATTACCATTGTATTTGGCCCCCAAAATCTTTCATGTACATTAGATAGGTCTATGTGGCAACAAGTGTGAACAGAACTGTAACAGGAATCACAGAAAATAAGTATACAAAATATCTGGTACAACAATATAACAGGGATCACACAAAATTAGCATATAAAATATATCTTAGAGTGGGGTTTGAACAGCAACACCAATAATTCCCTATGCTATGAATTTCTGAATTTTGATTTTTGCACATGAGCATCCATCTTGCTAACTCATTAGCTACCACCCATTAATCAGTGAATATATGCCACTGTTCTCCTTGTTCTGTTTTGATAGCTGGATGTACTGCCAGAAGTTCAGCATATTAACTACTTCTCCTATTCCAGTACTTTCTGAAGTCTGTCTCCTATATGGCTTATAAGTTATTGATTTCCAGTGTCTTTTGTGGCCCAAATTTTTTGCTGTCCCATCAGTAAAACATGCATGCCTCTTTTGTTCTTCAGTTAATCTATTACATACCTCATTCCTTCTTATCAGGGACTGTACCAACTGTTGCTTTGTTTCAGGGAGTATATCATTTCTCTCAGTATCTATATATTTGCCATAGTGTAAACCAAAAACTCTACTTTTTCCTGTTTCTTATCTATGTTGAATATACCATTTTCTTTTAATTATGCTAGCCTCTTACTCATATCTAATTCTTTGAGAAGATGGGATACTCATTATCCAGGTCTTAAATGAGATTCTTGGCCTTACTATTACCTCATGACCCAAAATGGGTTGTTCAGCCTCTAGAAAAGCCCAATATGCACCTAACAACTGCTTTTCAAAAGCCGTGCATTGAATTCCAGATGAAGAGCATTTCCTAGAACAAAGTTTAAATGTGCCCTCAGAATTTTCATCCTGTACCTTCATTTGTAATTCCACTGGGTCAATTTGCATAGATAGGCCTTTGCTTCTTCAAAACTTTACTCTGCTCAAGCTTCCAGTCAAATTCATATTTTTTCCTGGTAATTTTATACAAGGCTTCCAGAATTTTTTTCTAAATATGGTATGTAATTTTGGCAATATCCACATAATTCTATAAACTTTTGGGCCTTTCTTATCGGTGGGGATAGGAAAATCCTGAATCTTTCATCGGGTTTATAGGAGAATCTCTTACAGCCACTTATTCCATTTTGTACCCCAAAATTTTATGGTTTGAGCTGGCCCTTGAATCATTGCAGGGTTAATTTCCTACTCTTTGTTTTTCATATGCTCAATTAAAAGTGTCAAACTCTCCTCCACTTCTTTTACATTTTCTCCCAGTATCATAATATTATATGTGTAGTGGGTAAGCTCTACACCAGTTAGCTTTAATTTATCTAAATATTCAGTCACAATCTTGTGACAAATAGTGGGGCTATGCAAATATCCTTGTGACAAGCACATAAAAATATATTGTCAGACCTGCCAAATGAAAGCAAATTAGTCCCATTGTTTTGCATCTTTTGGGACAGTAAAAAAGTCCTGGCCACATCAGTAACTACACACCAAGTTCTATCATCTTTTTGGATCCTTTCTATTAATGTAACATTATCTGGGAAAACAGCATACAAGGGAAGGTTCACTTTATTCAATTGTCCATAATCCACTATCATCTGCTGTGTCCCATCTGTCTTTCGTACTGGCCAACGAGATTCCTCCATTGAGTGGTTGTACAGACTAACACTCCTGCTTCAACATATCCCTTTATAATATTGGTAATTTCACCTTGCCCTCCTAGCACATGATACTTATTTAAAGTAATTACTTCAGAATGTTCAGGTGAAGTGAATAGGTCTATTTTTATTTTACCCACTAAAACTGTATTATTTCCTATCTTAATGCAAATTGGTATCTCCCCTTAGGTAAATATAAAGTCATACTTCTCAATATATTTATTCCAAAGATGTATTCAGGAATGGATACAATTAACACAATATATTCTTTCTGAGGTAATTGTCCAGTTTTCATCATTGGTTTGATTTGTTTGGCTGATATTTCAGCCCCACCCCTTCCTGTCATTGGAATAGGAGTTCCATGTTTAAACTTATTGGCATTTCCCTCTATAAGGGAGGCCTCTGCCCCGGTATCTATTAATGCCCTACTTGTATTTGATCCATTTGATTATTTGATCCATTCTTCCATTATATGGTCAAATTGATATGGGATCTGTAATCCAGTTTGTGTATTTCTTTAATCTGAGCTGAAACTTGGCCAATTTCCTATTCTCCCTGAAGGTGTAACAAACTTGAATACAAGGGTTCAGGAGGATCCATCTAGTACCAAGCCCCTTTTCTTGCGATATTTTATATAGTTCTTTAGTTGGAAAACCATCTAGTCCTTCAAAATGTACCCCTGCTCTCTGCTGGCTATTTATTCTCACAAGTAAATCTATCTTATTCACTGATTCGCACCATCTAAGAAACCAATGATTCTCTCATCATCTTTTGGGTAAACCAACTCAAAATATCTTTCACCTCCTGCTAAGTAAAACCCTTAGTTAACCTCCCCAAAGACTGTGTGCTCCCCCTACTTTCTTGTGTTTTTCTTAATATTGGATGAACTTCAGCCTCCTCATTTGCTCATTCTCCTCCTGCATATCCTGATGGCAATGTTTGGGCCCCAATCAAGCCCAACCCGTGCAAGGGCTGTATTCGCCTCCCTCTTGTTACTTTCTTGCTTCTTTTTGTGAGGGTAACTAACAATAGCTTTCTCTTCTACCATCTGAGATTTTCTAGTTTGCTCTTCTAAAGGGGAGTTTGAATGCTGCAGCATAAAAACAGATTAATCTTACGGAATAACGTATTTTTTTTTTTCTTTCTAGTTTACGTTTTGGTGCTTTTCATCAGTCTTATATGTGAATATCCAATTTTCTGTTCAGCTCAATCAAAATGATTGAAAATCCTCCATGTCACTGAATATTCATATTCCCCACTAAAGGATTATGTTTATTTTTTCTGGGTAATTCATTCTTCATTGTAATCCAAGCACCTTTGCCTTGCAGAACATTATATTCAAAGCCCTCTGATCTTTTAATGTAGAAGCTGGTAAATTCTGTGTAATCCTGGCAATGGCTCCTTGATATTTTAGCTATTTCTTTCTGGCTGCAAGAAGTATTTCCTCCTTGTCCTGATAATTCTGGATTTTGACTACAATATTCCTTAGAGTTTTCATTTATGAACCTCTTTCAGAGATGGATTCTTTCAAATTCCACTTTACCTTTTGGTTCTAGGATATCAGGGCAGTTTACTGTCCTAATTTCTTGCATGAATCTGTCCAGGCAGTTTTCTTTTTTTTTAATCATGGTTTCAAGGTAGTTCAATAATTCTTCATTTATCCCTCCTGGATCTATTTTCCGGGTCAGTTACTTTTCCAATTGGGTAGTTTATAATTTTGTCAATTTTTTTCATTCTTTTCATTTTTTTGACTGACTCGTTATGTCTCATAGAGTCATTAGCTTTCACTTTCCCAATTTTAATTTTTAGGGATTTGCTTTCTTCAGTTAGCATTTGTATTTACTTTTCAGTTTGGACAATTCTACTTTTAAAGCATTTGTTTCACTTGGGGGATTTTTTACCCAATTGTCCAATTCTATTTTTTAAGGAATTATACTTCTTCAGTCAATTCTTGTGCTTCTTTTTCCAAGTTGTTGACTTTTTCATAATTTCCTGCATAACTCATTTCTTTTCCCAATTTTTCTTCCAGCTCTTTTATTTTATTTCCAAAATCCTTTTTGAGCTTTTCCAAAAGGATTTTTTGGGACTTGAGACTTATTCATATTCCCGTTTGAGGCTTCACATATATTCATTTTTATATTGTTGTCCTTTTCTGAGTTTGTGTTTTGATCTCCTATCTCTCCATAGTAGCTTTCCATGGTCACAGCTCTTTTCTGTTACTTACTCATTTTCTAAATTTCCATGCTCAGACCTCAAGTACCTGTGGCTTGCCTTTACTGCTGGAATGGCCCAGTCTCATTACACTTATTGGATCTGGAGACTTGCTTTCTGTGCTGGGATTGGTGTCTTCACAACTGGCCTGCTATACCACTGGTCTACTGAGCCAGAACACTGAAGCCATGGTTGCTGAGCTGTGCTGAAGCTAAGAGCCTCTGGTTGCCATGTCCCAATATTGTCTGTACTGGGTTGTGCTCCCCTTTTATCCAAGAGAGATGTAACTTAAGTTTTTATAAATTATCTTAAGCTGGGAATTGTTTCAGTTTTTTGGTGAGTTCTGTTATTCCAGATCTATTTAGAGTCTTGATTTAATGTTGTTTCTCAGGGAAACTGGGGAGAGGTCAGGCAACTTCCAGACTTTTCTGCCAACTTGGCTCCACTCCCTGTCCTGTTTGTTTTTTCTTTAAGAGAAAAAAAACACAGAGGAGCACAAACACAAAAACTAGTGAAATTGAGACCTTTCATTTTTTTTATATTCATAATTAAACAGGTAATTGTGTAAAAAAAGAATAAATACAAAAATTTACATGGCCTCTTATACCTCTCTTTGCAATTTTGTGCTAGTTAAAGGTCAGTCTTAATACACTACTCTGTGTTTGCATGGTTTGCCAATGAAGTACAGCTGTCAACAAAATATCAAATCACATAACTTGACAGAACTTGTTATTTTTCCCACTAATCACTATTTGGTCAAATAACAGCTCTTCGGCTTGTAACTTTGAGAAAACTGTAGAGATTTGAGAAGGTAAAATGAAAATATTGACTCAACAATTTTAGGACTGATTTTTCAGAGAGAAAACTCTCCATCAACACAGTTTGGCATATTTTTAATGCTTCCATTTGCTTAGAGGAAAATTTGGAGAAAATTATTGAGAATAAAAGGAAGCATCAAAGTTAAATTACTTGGATAAGATTATTTGCTTGTTTGTTTTAAGGAGACATTGAAGGACAGAATGTGGATTAGATGGAATTAAGATTTACTTAGCAAAAAAAAAAAAATATATATATATATATATATATATATATATATATAATCATTACAATAGTTTGGAGAAGCACCACAATGTACATATATGCCACATTATTTACACTAGTCAGAATAATAATTCATTGATATTAAGAGAGTCAAATTCACCAGCACTTCTGAGTACCTTCTAGGACTTCTCAACCAGTATAACACTCTGAAATCACACAAAACCCAGTTCATCAATCTATCTGAAATTGCTTAGTTTCCTGTTGCTCCCACCTTTTCTCACCTCCCAAAGAATAAAAATTGTATTTTGAGGCAATCAGAATCAACATCATCACCCCCACCTTCACTACTATCACCATTATCATCATCATTAACATCATCATCATCATCCTGATGGTCATCATCACCATGATCAGGATCATCTCCTTATCATATTTATTAATGAAATTCAGATAGAAATGGACATAATTTCTATTGTGCTATTGTTCCTTTGCTTTCAATATTTATTAATTATTGCACATTTATAGAAAATATTTGCCTTATATAGTTGCATGAAACTATTCATATGTTAGACTAAAGCCCACTCAACTCATTATTAGCGTAAGTCCAGAAACAGATAGGCTCATGGTAATGCCATACCTTTATCTTAATCACATTTTTAAAAGTTGATTTTTTCATCATGTCTTTATCATTTAAAAAAAATTTTGCTCAGTATAATTTGGAGGGCTTATGAGATTTGGGTCTTCATAACCTCAAGTGAACACATTGTTTTTAAGTTTTTATGGATATATATTCTGTCTAAATGACACTGGGGAATCATTTGGACTATGATAATAGTATTTTCTAATGTAGTTTGTTATTTGAGTTCTCTTTGAAATTTTAAAGTATTTATTTGTAATATCAGTGATTTATCATTAGTTTCTTACTTGATTTTAAAAATCTTTTTGAGCTCCTCCATGACTTGTGACAAATTCATATTCTTCTTGAAGACTTTTGATGGAGGGGCTCTGACTCTGCTGACCTCCTCTGGTTGTATGTCCTGAGCTTCCTTGTCACCAAATTAAGGTTCTGTAATCTAGTTTTTTATGATGTTCACTCATCTTCCCAGTTAAACCTCTTTCTCAAGGTAGGACTCTGCTTTCAGCGCAGGTTGAGGTAAGAGTGGGTTTACTGTCCCAGGCTTTAAGGATTTGGTATCAGCTGCTGGATACCCCATCATCTGTGGGCCCAGAGCTCCAGAAGCAGCCTCTGTTGCCATGCACCACCCCCACTACCCTGAGCTATGGCCAGACCTGGCCAGACAATGCTCCTCTTTTACCCAGTTTTCCCACTAATATTTTTAGAATTTGTGGGTTGAGAACCTGGAAATAGCCATAGCTGCCAATGATTCAGTTCCCTGAGGCCTGCTCAGACCTGTCTGTGCCAGTATGGCCTACGCTGGACTAAACTCCACTCCTTGACTAGTGTGATAGGCCTTTCCTCTAGACTTTCAAGGTTGTCTTGGGCTGGGGATTTGTTTCACTCTGTCATTTTGTGGGTTTGACAGCTCTAAAATTTGTTTAGAGTAATTTTGGAGGACTTTGGGGGCAGCTCAAGGATGTCCCTGTTTTTCCTCTAGCATCTTGACTCTTCCCCTTTATCATTAGTTTCTACATGAAAAACAATGAATTTCTGAAATTCCAGTTAGTAGATCTTGTCTTGCTGTATTTGGTAAGTGATAAAGATTTGTGCCCATAATTTTATGGTGCCCTTTCCACTTTTCCTTCCATTATCAATATGGAACAAAATGGGTGGACCTATTGGGTGGAAATTGTCACCAAGGTAAACCCATCTATTTCTACAAATATTCCCTGTAACTCAGGCATTTCATTCATGCTTGTTTTAGGGACATTATTAATTAATTTCATGCAGATGTCACTCATGAAGGTACTTTTGATTCCACTCTTTTGCCTTAGTTATTTCAAAGACTCAAATACAGACAACATGCCATTTTTTGCTTTTGATCAATCTTGTCTCCTATGTCTGTTTTCATCTTTTATTATTGATCTATGAAATTATTTCTCTTTCCAAAAAGGTCCCTGAAGATTTTTGCTCTACTTATTAACGTAAGAATGTCTACATAAAACAACTTCATCCTTTTTTCCATGCAAAGTGTTAATCTTTCTTTAGTTGCCCTAAAGTTGCCCTTTAGTTGCCCTGGGGTGATAGCCCTTCTTTCTATTGCTATTATACTGTGATTATTAATTATAAAAATCATTTTAAAATTGCATATATTTTGTGCAATGGAGACCATTGTGCCTCTTCATAGATTTATTCTCCCATGAATTTTTGTCCCTGTACATTATGCTAGACTTCTTCATCTATCTTATGTACTATTCACTCTGATGTATAGTTTAGATAATATAAATGGATAGTTTGCTTTATCTCCACTCTCAGTTTTGAGGTGAAAAAACTTTCTAATATTCACATGTGGAAACGTGTG
Source organism: Bettongia penicillata ogilbyi (assembly GCA_023548195.1). NCBI lineage: Eukaryota > Metazoa > Chordata > Mammalia > Diprotodontia > Potoroidae > Bettongia > Bettongia penicillata. The sequence goes on from JAJHZJ010000490.1 coordinate 1,934,506, forward strand.
TGTGTGTGTGTGTGTGTTTGTGTGTGACATTCCTTAGATGTAACTCACTTGAAACTAAGAGTCCTTTCCATCTCAAAGCTCTAGTGCAGGAATCTAAACTTCTTTCCACCAATACCATCCTTCCAATCAATAAGCAGTTTTCCTACATCTAATTTTCTCTTCTTGATCTCTTAGTTTCAGTTATGAAACAATGAAACAACACCTGTCCCTTATAATTTTTGATTATTTTTCTCAGGGATTCATAACTCTTAGTAGTGTTTTCTATTTGACTTTCAAAGCTCATCATTAGCTGCCTCCTCTTACTTTTCCAGGCTTCTTATATCTTACTAATCCTCCTCTGCTCTGTGATCAAGTGACACCAGGTTTCGGGCAACTCCTCACACAACATACTCCATCTATACATTACTAGTGTTTTCATTGACTGTTATACAGAGTGGAAATTATATTCTTTTTCTCTGCCTTTCCTTCTCTGTCTTCTTTCAAATCTTAGCTAAAATCCATTCTCCTACAAAAAGTTTTTTTTTTTCCCAGCTTTCTTCAATGCTATCACTTTCCTTTTAATTTTCTCTGTTGTATCCAGAATATCTCTTCATTGTACATAATGTTTACATATTGTTTACCCCTTTTGTTATTTCAAATTTTACCCTTTTCTCAAGTAATATATCCATTATCTTCCTCTAGGAAAAAAGTCCACAGTGTAGATCAATGGGAAGACTTCTGGTTCAAATTACACTTCTCAGGATTACTCCCTACAAGCATGGAAAAGACATTTACCTTTTCTCAACCTTCTTTTGCTCTTACTTAATATAAAGAAAATTGTAAAATCTAATTTTATATCTGCAAGTCTATATTTTGTACATTTTTAGAGGTTACTTGGGGGAATAATATTACTTAAAGAAAGCATTCTAGAGACTGGCTATTCTGACCAAGTTCCACCACCCCAAATTCTAAAAGGCCAATACAAACATTTGTGTCATCATTACTTGATACATCATAATTCATGCATTTTATTTTATGGGCAGGAATTTGAGATATTGTTTTATTAGCACACAAAACTTCTAGATGCAGAAAATCACTCTTCTATTTCAGGTCAGCATTTTTTCTGCAACTCAGAATATTGAAGAGTTTGCTTAGAGAATTGAAAGTTTGAATAACTTGCTTAAGATCATACAGTCAGTATTTTTCAGAGGTGGAACTTGAATCCAATTCTTCCTGGCTTTTAGGTTAGATTTTTATCAACATTTATTAAACACTCACTATGTAAACATTTATTAAACACAACATAGTGACATATACTGGGCAAAATGATAAGAATACAAAAAGAGGAAAACAAAAAACTGTCCCTCCTCTCAAGGAACTTAAGTTCTACCACACTATCTCAATTTGTATTACAGTCAGAATATTTATTTCATGTAAAATTTGTAATAGTCTTCTACTTTTTGCATCATAATTATATTTTAGAGCAGTTATATGTGTGTATATATTTATGTGCATGTATATATGCGAGTGAATATCCCCCACATTTATATATATATATGTATATATGTATACACACATATAGCAAATATAGAGTGCACAATACATGAGTTTAACATATGTGTGTGTCTATCTTCTGACAGGGTATATAAGATTATTAAAATAGCTAGAGGGATTTTTTTTTTATTTTGTAAAATTCTTGTTTTCATTTTCATGATCTATTTGCTAAGAATACTTTGGTCAAAAAATCAGTCTCCTAATTATGCTATCTTTACCTAAGAATATACCAATATATGACTATGTTCCTTATGACATGGTCACCAGGACCACAGTGCAGAGAACAATAAAACATTCTTGTCAAGAGGATTTGCTAATATATTATTTCTCCCTCCACAGCATATCTTTGTTCTTTTTTGTTAAAAACTTCCTTTAAAGAAAGATAAGCCAAGAGATGGGTTGAAGGTGGGGGTGGAGTTTAAATCAGAAATAGGAGGAGAAAGAATAAGGTGAGTCTAAAATAGTGGGGAACTAAAAAGAAAGGAAAAAAATGGAAGGCAATTTTCCAAGTGGTGAAAAGTTTTCAGTCAATATCCCCATTGACCACCACCATGACTATCACTAGAAGGGATAGAATGGTAGAAGTAGAAATAAAAGTAGGAAACAAAAAATAAAAATTTTTAAAAGACTTTGATTTTAATTCCATTAATAGTTACTAGGCTGAAATATGTTATGGTTATATTCCATAAAACCTCCTTCTAATTATTTAGCCATTCTGGTCTCTCTTTCAAGGAATGAACAACATTTATTATGACTATTTTTAAGCAATATTTTTAAATTTTTATAACAGATTTTATATTTGCTTCATATAGTGACCTCTCATAATACTGTGAAATGATAACTTCCACTCATGTTAGTTAAAGGCCTACAAATTTAATACTCAGGAGCTTTCTGTATTCTAAGATTGACCTACAGACTAGAACTGGACCAAACTGGGAAATTTCAATGGTGGAAGGTAAGTTGGTAAAATGTTAATTTTATTCAATGTCATTACTATAAGTAATAATTTAACTTCATGGCAGTGTGTTACCTATTCATTTCAGAGTATTGATCTGGCTCAAAACAAATTTCTTATTGAAGAATAGCTGAATTTTATGCCGTAATAAACCCCTAGCTATATTTCTAATTTCAATCACTTTTAGGTCATTGATGTTTTCCCCTTAAATTTCAGTCTAATGTTAAACTATTCCATGAAAACTGGAAATGGAATCACAGAATGGGAATCACAGTGTGATAAGTCTTTAGGAGTTATTCAATTCATGCTGGATCAAGAATGCTTCCAACAGCATGATCAATAAGTGATCATTCACAATTTACTTGAAGACTTTCAATAAGATGGAACTCAGTATTTCCTGAAGTATACAATTCAAAGATTGGATAGCTCAAATGGTTAGGAAGTGCTGTTTTATATCCAGAAACTGTGTGATGGCAAATTCTCTACAGTTTGTTTTTTTTTTTTAACTAGGACAGGATAATAACATTACAACATTTAGTTCTCTATGGATTTTAAAACCTTTAGAGCAACACCTTAAGAGAGAGCATCAACATTTTAAGCTTTTTCTTAGCCCACAGAGCCAGGCAATTGCAAGACCAAATCTCACTCAACCTTTTGTTCCTGATCAGTTTATAAAACTGTCACCTTCCCCCACAACTTTCTTTTCGACAAAAGATGAATTGCTTGAGTCTAAAAATTGAAATTATATAGAAACAGATTTTTCCTGTTTTCAGAAATTTTGTAGAATTTTTTAACACAAAGGTAATAAAAATACCCTATACCTTTCCCTATTTTCATCTTTCTACACAGAGAAGTAGAATTGAGGAAAGAGTAAATGTTTCATTCAGCAACCTTGGTGAAGCAATGGCAAAGTTGCATTATAGTAAAGAGAGAAAAACTCATGCCTGGAATCTGGTGATAGCAGCCTCTAGGAAGGCCCTCTGTGAGGAAATGGCTATAAGATAAAAAATATATACAGAGTTTTAATAAATACATTCATGGCATCTTTTTTTTTTTCAGAAGTAGGTGCCATTATGTTAGAAAACGATAAACATTTGTAGACATACATCATGTTCCCATCATGGATCTGCTTTTTACTACACAGTTATATTAACAAAATAATTTAAAATACTAAGTAATACATAGTTAATTTTCAGACTCATAAATTCAAAGTGATTAGACTCATTCTATTTTATGGTTTATATTGACTAATTTCTTATTTTAATTGCTTTTTATGAGTTGCCACTTTAAATGTCAAAATATTTTCATCCCCCTAGATTATTTTACTATGACTGTACTATATGCACACATGCTGATACCTTTTTAGAAAACAGAAATTTCATTTTTATTACTTTTATTTTATTGTCACAGTCCTCTCAGTGTACCACAACACTAAATGACACCCTACGGTGTGTATAATAAGCCCCAAGTTGAGTGACAGAAATGGAAGGAGGAATCACTTTGCAGTTTTTTAGGCCATATCTTTCTCTTCATCTACATCCTGTGACTTTGATTTGGGAACAGAGCTCCAGTTAATATCAAGAGAGTTCCTACAACTAAATCGATGCCACAGAGAAGTGAGATAAGTGAAAGGTAGTTCTGCAGACAAGTGAAAGACTGTTGTAATTATGGTTTGCATCAAGATGTCTTTTTTATTTGGCAAACAGCAGAGTAATGTCTTTGTGCCCTTAGGAAATGAGCAAATTGTTTTCTTAAAAATGTAAGGTTAAATATAACAACATACCAAAAGGAATGCAAAAGATGTAATCATTTCGGAATGTTATTTTTTTCCATGAACTTTCAAGTTAATTTATACAATTCTAGTATGCAATTTTGTGTATTTTTAAAAGTATATTAATCTTTTTGCTGGAAAATATCATATAAAATACCAAAGATCTCTAAGTGGGAAGCATATAAAATATAAGATTATGACTGGTGTTAAAAACAAAATGGAATTCCACTCTCTCATGAAACTCCTCACTACTACAGTGGACTAAATAATATTTTATGAGCCTGCTCCCCAGTGATTAATCTAAGAAACATTCCTCCTTGTTATTTCATTCTATTTGGCAGAATGCTTTATGGTGACATACTATTTCATCTTTTTTAAAACTTTTATTCAGTACCTTGCTTAGTCTCTAGAACATAGTAGCGATTAAAGACATGTTTGTTGAATGATTGGATGAAGGAATAAAAATTCTTTTGTGGATGAAGTATAGGACATCATATTAAAATGTTGAATGAAATCTCATATACACGTATTGAATGGAAAGAATAAAGTTTTTCAAAATTTTTAATACTCTTTGATAACATAATATTTATAAATTATTAAATGTTATATTATATACAATTATCTAGTATAGGTTATATTATATATTTAAATATACATATTATAATTGTTTAATACTGTAAATTACAAATATCTGTAGACATAGTGAATTTCCTTGAACACAGAAGGCAATCAATGTGATTGTTTAAATGAATGACTTTTTAAGTTCTGTGAAAATTCTAGAATAATATATCTGGAAATTTCATAAAACTTAAACTTTTGGGTATTTTAGTATATAGCAGATAGATCACAATTATTGCAAGCCAGAATAATTCAAAATTCAAATGATGCCAGGTTGTATATAATGTGAACCAAAATTCAATTAATGTGAGATGTATGAGCTGCTCAAGTGTACTAATCTGCTGCTACATCAGTGAGCACTTATCTAATTGTGTGTCAATGTGACATGCTGCTGAGTACCATATTACCAAATGCTGCATCATTTTTAATGAGCTTTTAACAACATGGATAAGAGGAAGAGTGTTTTGGATACAAATATTACCAGTCCAAAAGGAGACACTTGTTATTTCACCAGAAAAAAAATTGGTATAACTGAATGGCATGATTATTATTTAAAATAGAACAAATTGTTATATTGACTGAATCAATATGGTGACAAGATTTAAATCATGCAGGTGATTTTTAAATTATAAAGTGGCATCTTCTCTTTGTTATTACTAAATAGTTGTAAGAATTAAAATTGCTATACTGATAGCATCAAAACATCTTTAGGCATATGGAAGGAAATTTGAAATAAAAATAATTACTTACAGTATAGCAGCCATTAAGATAGAAGGTTTAGGTTTATTTAAGGCAGTGACAGAAAATGAAAATGAAGTGGATAGTGAATAAAACACATTTTCATAAGTTTCGGTTTGCTTAATTACTTTAAAAATTAAATTACATAGTGTTAAAATTATTGAAAGACCACCAATACAGATGATAAGCTGGAAGCTAACTGTATTGATGATCTGAATAAAACAATTGAAGAAGATGAATACTGTGATTAATAAATGTTAATTTCTATGAAACAAATTTATTCTGGGAAGGGATGCTTTCCAGAACTTAGGTTTCCAACAGAAAAAAAAAAAAAAACTTGCATTTAAAGTGTCTAAAAATTATCTAACACTTTTTATTAGAAGATGATATAAAAAGGAGATTTAAAAAAAAAAAAAACAATAACAATGGTTGTTTATCAGTCTCAGAATGCCCACACTCTGAGAGACTAAAATCACTCTTAGTTTATAATTATTTGCTAGCCAAAAAAGGAAGCATCAATCAAAGACTGATTTCCAAGTTATTTTTAGCTCAACTGTTGAAAAAATTCTAAAAATAACAATATCGTATTTGTAGTATATTATTTTATATATTTGCAAAGTACAATATTTAAAGCATTATACCTTTAGAAAATTTCCCATATTATCTAACTACACTTAATTCATGGTATGACAATGTAAACATACACATTTACATATATACACTAGTATATATGAAGATTTAAGGAAAATGGTCTATGTTGCTAAAATATTTTTTAAGATGCAAAACAAAGTTTCAATCATATCACAATGTAGGCTTGTTAAATATAATATTCAATATTTTTAGATTTTTTAAAATTTTGTTTACTTAACTTATTTTGTAAATGCTACATTAATAAAGAGAGAAAATGCATTTTAAAAATTCATTGAATATTTCTATTATAATAGAGCCAATTACTGTATTTTACTCATAATAATAAATTCAAATAGCAGAAATTAAAATAATGTTGATTAATTCTTGGAGCTTATTATTTGTACTATTCAAAACTTAGGTGAATATTAGAAATTCATGACCATTATTGACTTCAGAAGAGACAGACTCATATTCTAATAATGTTATTAGTTATTAGATGTGTGATCTGGAGAAAGTCACTGCATATCTCTCATCTATTTCCACATATGGAAATTTGGGGTGATTGCTAATGTCCTTCAGAATTAATGTGGTAGTGAGAATCAAATATAGTATATGCTACACAAAGCACTGTGTAAACCTAATAACACTATCAGAGAACCACAGAATTTGAGAGATGATATGTTCTTCAATGGTCCTCTTCTCCAGCTTATGCAAGCCTCTGCCTAATATAACATATCCAAGTGTTTCCATTTAAATTTCCAATTTAAACAAAATATCCTTGGAAATTAGGAGCATAGCATCCTACTTCATCCTTAGGAGGACCATAGCATCCTACTTTATCCTTAGGAGGACCATTTTACTTTTCAACAACTATGATAATTGGCAAGTTGTTTTCCCCATTATATCAAGACTAAACAGTCTTTTTGAAACTTTCACTCATTGTTCTTGATTCTGCAAGGATTACCACTGTGGCAAATTAGAACAAGGATAATTTCACATGACATCCCTGAAGATATTTGTACATACCATCTTTCTTCATGCCTCTTCTTTCTACATTTTATCCCCTCCAGATTAAGTATCCTCAGTTCATTCAGTTGATACTCATGTTTTGTCATGCTGTATGTTTACTTTCTCTTTTAAAGAAATATATAATTACCCTACAAGGAATGGTGGCAATACCTATGTACACATGACATATAATTGTTATATGGTAAAATTTTATTCACTTCAAAAATAGTTATGTGAAATATTTTGTTGACCATATTGCTGTTCATACAAGATGATACCTTTTTTAATGTTATAAGATTGGTCATATAAGCAATTAATTTTACATCTTAAGATTTACCTGCACAACTAAAAGTGAATACTGTAAAGGTAAATCATTTTTTAAAAAGCTTAGTACTCTAAATTCCAAGTCTGGGAAGAGCATAGAAATCTTGTTTAAAGGTTTGAAGATATGTATCAAAAATTTAGTGGCCCACAGCATTTTATTAGGCTACCCCTAAGAAGTGGTAACCCTACTAATGAAAATAATATATAGAAAAATCAATATCATTTACCTAGTACATTCATAAATTGTTATAATTCTAAGCAATGTAGGCAATTCTACTTGAAGTCAAATTTAATGCTTCTTTAGGGAATATACATAAAATTTCTCAACACTTTTTATAACAAATAAAAAATTACCTGGGCTCTGCTAGAAGTTTCTGCTCTAATTTGTACAAGTTCCTGAACTCAGTTTGGGTCTGGATAGCATAAATTCTGGGCTTGCTCCTGGTTGCTGGTCCAGAATAACATTAATAAAATGAATCATTCCCAGACATCTAGGAATATCTGCAGATTCAGAAAAACAAAATAAAACAAAATAATAGCAATAATGTAGAATCCAAGGGGGAGGAGCCAAGATGGCAGAGTAGAAAGATTCACATATGCTAGCTCCGAACCTACATTCCAAAAATTACCTATAAAGAGGAACTCCCAAGAAATTCTGAAGTAGTGGAAGCCGCACAACAATGGAGAGGAGGAGATTTTCGTTCCAGAGAGCCCTGAAAAACTGACTCCAAAGGTCCTTTGCACATCGGACCTGGAGCAGAGCCCAGCCCTGCCCTTGCCACATGGCCCCAGAGGAGCAGATCAGAGCAGGCTTCAGGGATGGAATCTCTGGCTGCCAGGAAGGTCCCTCCACCCACAGGCATTACAGGTCAGTGAGAGACCCTATCAGGCCAGCCGAGAGGGGAGCGGGGTGTCTCCATAACTCGGGCCCTTTCAGGAGGAAGCAGCGGGGGAAGCGGTGGCAAGGAGTTCCCAAAGCAGACAGGACCACAGTTCCATTGTTGAAGATGTCCACATAAACCCCCAGAGGGAACAGAGTCTTGGTGGCAGCCTTGCCCACACCTGAAAACCTGAACTTAATCCCACTGAATAGCAGCCCTGCCACCTGCTGAAAGCCTTGAGGCTGGGGAGCAGCATTTGAATCTCAGACCCCAAGCACTAGTGAGGCGGGGGTGGAGAGGAATCACAGAAGTCAAATAACTGGCTGGGAAAATGCCAAGAAAAGGGAAAAAACATAAGACTATAGGTTACTTTCTTGGTGAACAGATATTTCCCCCTTTCCTTTCAGATGAGGAAGAACAATGCTTACCATCAGGTAAAGACATAGAAGTCAAGGCCTCTGTATCCCAAACATCCAAAATAGATATCTAATGGGCTCAGGCCATGGAAGAGCTCAAAAAAGATTTTGAAAATCATTTTAGACAGGTGGAGGAAAAATTGGGAAGAGAAATGAGAGAGATGCAAGAAAAGCATGAAAAATGGGTCAATGCCTTACTAAAGGATACCCAAAAAAATGCTGAAAAAAATAACAACTTGAAAAATAGGCTAACCCAATTGGCAAAAGTGGTTCAAAAAGCCAATGAGGAGGAGAATGCTTTCGAAAGCAGATTAGCCAAATGGAAAAAGAGGTTCAAAAGATCACTGAGGAAAGTAGTTCTCTCAAAATTAGAATGGCACATGTGGAGGCTAATGACTTTATGAGAAACCAAGAAATCACAAAACAAAACCAAAAGATTGAAAAATGGAAGATAATGTGAAATATCTCATTGGAAAAACAACTGACCTGGAAAATAGATCCAAGAGAGACAATTTAAAAATTATGGGACTACCTGAAAGCCATGATCAAAAAAAGCGCCTAGGAACCATCTTCCATGAAATTATCAAGGAAAACTGCCCTGATATTCTAGAAACTAGAGGGCAAAGTAAGTATTCAAGGAATCCACTGATCACTGCCTGAAAGAGATCCAAAAAGAGAAACTCCTAGGAACATTGTGGCCAAAGTCCAGAGTTCCCAGGTAAAGGAGAAAATATTGCAAGCAGCTAGAAAGAAATGATTTCAGTATTGTGGAAATACAATCAGGATAACTCAAGATCTAGCAGCTTCTACATTAAGGGATCAAAGGGAGTGGAATAGGATATTCCAGAAGTCAAAGGAACTAGGACTCAAACCAAGAATCACCTACCCAGTAAAACTGAGTATAATACTTCAGGGGGGAAAAATGGTCTTTCAATGAAACAGAGGACTTTAAAGCATTCTTGATGAAAAGACCAGAGCTGAAAAGAAAATTTGACTTTCATACACAAGAATGAGAAGAAGCATGAAAAAGTAAACAGCAAAGAGAAGTCATAAGGGACTTACCAAAGTTGAACTGTTTACATTCCTACATGGAAAGACAATATTTGTATCTTTTGAAAGTTTTCAGTATCTGGGTAGCTGGTAGGATTACACACACAAACACACACACACACACACACATACCCACAGACACACGCACACACACATACACATACACACATGCATGCACACACAGAGATAGAGAGCACAGAGTGAATTGAATAGGATGGGACTATATCTTAAAAGAAATTAAGGTAAATGGTGAGAAATGTATTGGGAGGAGAGAGGGTGAAATGGAATGCGGCAAATTATCTCTCATAGAAGAGGCAAGCAGGAGACTTTTTAGTGGAGGGTAAAAGAGGAGAGCTGAGAGAAAAACACGAAGTTACTCTCATCACATTCGACTAAAGCAAGGAATAAAATGCACACTCTTTTTGTATGAAAACCTATCTTGCAATACAGGAAAGTGGGGGAGAAGGAGATAAGCAGGGTGGATGGAAGGGAGGGCAATGGGAGGAGGCAGCAATTTGAAGTCAACACTCGGGGAGGGACAGGATCAAGAGACAGAATAGAAACAATGGAGGGCAGGATGGGATGGAGGGAAATATAGTTAGTCTCACACAACATGACTATTATGGAAGTCATTTTAAAAACTACACAGGTAAGGTCTATATTGAATTGCCTGCCTTCCCAAAGGGAATGGGTAGGGGGGGAGGAATGGGGAGAATTTGGAACTCAAAGTTTTAGGAACAACTGCTGAGTAGTATTCTTGCTACTAGGAAATAAGAAATACAGGTAATGGGAAATAGAAAGTTATCTGGCCCTGCAGGGCAAAAGAGAAGATGGGGTCAAGGGAAGGGAGTGATGCTAGAAGAGAGGGCAAATTGGCGATAGGGGAAATTAGAATGCTCCGTGTATTTGGGTGGGGGGAGGCGACAAATGGTGAGAAAATTTGGAATCCAAAATTTTGTGAAAATCAATGTGAAAAGTTTAATAAATAAATTTTTAAAAATAGTGTAGAATCCCCTTTGACTGAAACTCTCTGCCCTGGTTATCTCGCTGAATGTTTTAAATTGACTTGAGGGCTGGAAATGAAATCCTGGTCTATTCTCAGGTGATACTTTCCTGTGAATTTACTCTTTTCTCAGTATACAAACCAAGATATATCTTGTCCAGAAAACCACCATTTTTATCTGTAAGCCTTCTTCTTAGTCTACTGTGGGCCTGTGACTCATGACTGGCTAAGCAATGTAAGAACTACAAGTTGTTATCAGTGGTCATTGCATAATGTCCCACTTAGGAAAGATCCAGCACCTTTTCCTACTCTAGTGCATAATTTCAGGAATATTCTTTCTCCATACTGGAAGGTACCATCCAATTGCTCTTAGTTACATCAGTACCACAGAACTTTTTACCTGTCATCATAACCTGACCAGGTCTGGAAACATGACTCAATGGGATTTTTTTTTTCTCATGGATTTCCCAATCAAGATTCTTTCTAGTTCATTTTGTATTCCGGTGAAGAAGTAACTTCGTTGCTCTGATTCTTCCCACTATCAAATTTTGGCTAGACTCTCTTCACTGAAATCTTCAGATAAAGAGTATTAGGTTCTTTCAAAGGAAATAGTCATCTCTCACTTTGACAATCAAGAAATTCTTGATATAAACTAAAATTTTTCTTGCTTTAGCCTTTAACAAATTCTTTCCCTACTCAGAAAACTTCAACAATTCTTTGTCACTTACAAGACAAAATAGAAGCTAATCATTCTGACACCTAAGATCCTACACTGCGACTTTCAACAAACTATACCAGGATTATTTAATTCTATTAGCCTTCACTCTATCTCATAAGAAAAGTAAGTAATAGGAGTGGAGCCAAGATGACTTAGTAACAGTAGGGACTTGCTAGAGCTCTCCCCAAGCCCAGCCAAATACATGTAAAAAAATGACTCTAAACAAATTCTGGACCTGCATGTAAAACAGGCAAGAAAAGGGTTTTTTTTCAATTCAGTATAAAAATTTATCTTACCGTACAGGAAAGTAGAGGAGAAGGGGGTTAGCAGGGAATGGGGGATAATAGAAGGGAGCTCAGATGAGAGGAGGGGATAATTAGAAGTAAATTTTGAGGAGGGATAAGGTCAAAAGAGAGAATAAAATGAATAGGGATCAAGACAGAATGGAGAGAAATATAGTTAGTCCTTGGCAATATGAGTATTATGGAAGTGTTTTGCATTACTTCACATGTATAACCTATATTGAATTGCTTGCATACTTAATGGGAATAGGTGAGGGGGGAGGAAAGGAGAAAACTTCAAACTCAAAGTTTTGAAAACTAATGTTGAAAATTGTTTTTACATGCACTTTGGAAATAAGAAATACAGGCAATGGAATATAGAAATCTATCTTGCCCTACAAGGAAATAGAGGGGATGGGGATGAGAAGAACGGGGTTTGATAGAAGGGAGGGAGATTAGGGAAAGTGATAATCAAAGTACATGCTATCTTGGCATGGGCTTAGGGGAGAAATGGGAATAAAGTTTGGAACTCAAAATCTTGAGAAAGTGTTGGTTAAAAACTAAAAATAAATAAATTTTAAAAAGAACAAATCATAGAAAATTATATTAAAGAGAACAAAAATAAACAATTCCATTAAAAAGAACAATTTCATTAATGAGACTACAACCCAAAACTTATGGGATGCTGATAAAGAAGTAGTTTAGGGAAATTTTATGTCTCTGTGTTTTCATCAATAAAATAAACAAAGGGTAGATCGATGAATTGAACATGCAACTAAAATGGTAGAAAAAAGAAGGAAAAAAATCCCCTTTAAACACCACAATATAAATCCCAAAAATCAAAAAGAGAAATTAAAAAAATAATTAAATTAATAAATATAGCTAGGACATGCTTTTGTATTTTAAACTAACCCAAAATAGAGAACCATTGGTAAATTTTATTTAAAAAGAAAACAACCAAATTACCAAACATAAAAATGAAAAGGCTGAATATGATACTAATGAAGATAAAATTAAAGGAATTAATCCCCTGGAAATGGATGAATATTTACCAAAAAAAACCTCATAAATTGACCAGACAAAGAAGAGGAAATCGAACATGTAAATAATGCTATCTTAGAAAAAGAAATTGAACAAATCATCGTTGACCTCCCTAAGAAAAATTCCCAGGTCCAGATGAATTTAAAAGTGAATCCTACCAAACATTTAAAGAATTAATCTCAATAATATATAAACTATTTGAAACAATAAATAGGAAAGGAATCTTGCCAAATTTCTTTTATGATCCAAATGTGGTTTTAACACATAAATCAAGACAGCAGAGAAAAAGGAAATTATAGGTCAATTTCTCTTCCAATTGAAGATTGTTGTAAAAAGTTTAATTAAAATGTTGGCAAGATATAACATCCAATAGCTGACATTTTCTCTAGGAATGCAGGACTGGTTCAATATTAGGGAAACTATAAGCATATTTTCCCATATCAATAACAAAAATAAAAAGAACTCATTTAATATTTCAATAGATGAAGAAAATTTTTTTTTACAAAATACAACACTCATTTATATTAAAAACACTAAATGGAGCCTTCTTAAAAATGATAAGTAGCATGTACTTAAAACAGAGAAAACACTCTCTGTAATCAAAATAAACTAGAACCCTTGCGAATAAGATTGTGATGAAGTAAGTATGTCCATTACCACTGCCATTATTCAATATTGTATTGGAAATGCTAGTTATAGAAATAAGAGGAGAAAAAGGAATTGAAGGAATGAAAATAAGCAATGAGAAAGCAAAATAACCACTCTTAGTAGCTCATATAATGGTACACTTAGAGAATCCTAAGGAATAATTTTGAAAAAAAAAAAAACTTAGCTTAAATAATTAACAACTTTATCAAAGTTGCAGGATGTAAAAGAAACCCACATTAATCTTCAACATTTCTATATATTACTAAAAAATCTAGGAGGAAGAGACAGAAAAGAAATCAATTTAAAATAACTGTAGATATTATGAAATATTTTGGAGTATATGTGCCAATATAACCTTAGGGAGTATATGAACTATGAACATAATTTACAAAGTTATTTTGACACAAAAACTGATGTAGACAACTGGAAAAATATTAGTTACCCACAGGTAGCCCAAAACAATGAAATAAAAATGACATTTTCCATAAGCTCCTTTCCTTATTTAGTGAAATATAAATTAAATTATGAAATAATTATTTTGTAGAACTAGAAAAAGAACAAAATTCTTCTGAAATAACAAAAGATCAAGAACAACAAGGTCAAATAAAAAAATAAGATGGAAAACATCCAGGTAATACTAGATTACAAAGCAGTTGTCACCAAAATAACATTACTGATTAAGAAGTAGAGTGGCAGATATATGGAATAGATTAGGTACTCATTAAACAGTATTCAATCACCATACTAATCACATTTGGTAAACCCAAATTTTCACACTTTGCAGGCCAAAACTCACCATTTCACAAAATTTTCTGGGAAAATTAGCAAGCAGTTTCTCAGAAAGTAGAGATAAGTCTATTTCATACATCACATACCTAAATAAAGTCAAAATGTGCAAAAGACTTACACAGAAAAGGTGATTTCATAAGTAAATTAGGGAAGTATGGACAAATTTACCTGTCAGATAAAGAAAGGGCTTATAACTGAATAAGAGACATAGAGGATCATGGGAAGTAAAATGAGTAATTTTGATTACAGGAAATTTTTAACAATGCTTAAACAAAACCAATGCAACCAAAATTAGATTAAAAGCAGGAAACTAAGGGGGAAAAATCTTTACACAAATTTTCTCTAATAAAGTATACATACACACAAACACAAGTACACATGTATACATATATGCATACCTAACATGCATGTATATATGTGTATGTATATACATATATGCATATGAACATGTGTGTATATATGGAATTGAGTCAAATTTATAAAAGTGCCATTGTCCAATTGTTAAATTGTCAAAGGATATGAATAAGCAGTTTTAAGAAAGAATCAAAGTTATTGATAGTCACATAAAAATTCTCTAAATCACTGTTGATTAGGGAAATGCAAATTCAAACAGCTCTCAGATATCACCTCACAGTTTTCAGATTGGCTACCATGACAACAAAAGGTAAAGGACAAATGCCAGAGAAGATATGGAAAAATAGGATACAGGGAAAAATGCATTAGAGATATTTATGCAATCATGTTGTAATTGTGAACTGATCAAACCGTTGTGGAGAACAATTTGGAACTGTGATGAAAATTCTCTAAATATGTTTATATCCTTTGACACAGAAATACACCTACTAAATATTCATCCCAAAGATATAAAAAGAAAAAGAATGTGAAAACGACCTATTCATCCAAAAATTGTTATTGCAACTTTTTTATGGTACCAAAGAATTGGGAATTAAGATCTCCATCTATTTGAGAATCGGTGAAAAAATTGTGGTGTAGTATTGTAATGGAACATTACTGAGCTATAAGAAATTATGAGTCAGTTGTTTTCAGAAAATTGTGACAATATTTAAGAAAACTAATGCAAAATGATGTGAGCAGAACCATAACATTTATACCATATCAGAAATGTTGTTATAATGATCAATTTTGAATAAATTTGCTGTTCTGTTCAAAACAATGAAACAACAATTCCAAAGGGCCCATGATGAAAGAGACCATCAACCTGCAAAGACACAACTGATCAACTCTGAGTGGAGATTGAAACATAATTTTAAATTTCATTTTTCTTGATATTTTTTCAATGTGACTAATATGTAAATATATTTTGCATTACATCACGTGTGTAACTGATATAATTTTTGTCTTCTTAAGGGGGAGAGTATAGAGTAAGGAAAAGAATTTAGGCCTCAACTTTTAAAGAAATTAATGTAAAAATAAATAAAATTTGAAAAACGAAAATTTATGAATGCTAATTGGTCAGATCACATATGGCAGAACTCATGGACAGTCTTGTTGGAATTTACGAATTAGTCTTCTGCACAACTTTGTCATGACATGTATTCAAGACACACAACGATCTTAGGTATAAGAGGAGTGATAGTTCTAATTTATGTCATTCCCTATGTGATAATATGATATTGCCCTATATAATAATATGGTATTGAATTGATTCTCAGAAGATAATATTGTTTCTACTCCAATTTCATTGTTCATAAACCAGCACCTGAGTTTACTGCCAATCATACATGGTCAATCCAGTAAAGGATTATTCAATTACATAAAATTAATTTAATGAATGACAGAATATCTGGAGCATATCCCAGACCCTCAACAAGACATTATTAGGTAAAAGGACCTATTTTTGCTCAATTTTCTATTCAACCCCTGCATAAGGATCTTCATGATTTATAAGATAGTATTGGTCAACATGGAATGGCAGATAGATTACTGAAGACACATGACAAAGAGGATTTATATCATACCTTAGACACTAGACATAGATAACTAATTTCCTTCTGTCCCTATTTCCTCATCTGTAAAATGTGAATAATAGAACACTCAGTGACTGTCAGAGTTGCTATGAATTTCCAATAAGATAACATATGTAAAATTCTTTAGTGGGTGTTGGCGAAAACTTTTTTTTTCCTCAGCTAAAGAAATGTGAGGTTTTTCTGAAGTCCCCTCTACTTCTTAGGTGAAGAGGAGCTTAGCAGTGCCAGGAAAGGGACAGATTTTTTTAGAGGAAAACCTGCAGCTTTGGAATGTTAGTTTTGCGGTGCTAGAGGTAAACGCATATTGTGAAATTCAGGAGAAAGTTGGAAATTGAATACTGCAGTTCAGAAAATAGGTCTGTATTGGCAAAAAAAAAAAATTCAATTTTACATCAGAATGGACAATATTACTACAGGAAATAAATAATAAAAGATAAATCAAACACTAAGTTTTATATGATGTATCATTTATCACTATCGCTACTTGAATGCCCATCTAGATGTTCATTCGGCTTTACTAAATTATACCTTTGCTTCAAGCTGGCTCACGGTGTTCATACTGAGTCCTCATATCCATAATGTGAAAAGGTTAAGGTGACTCCAGTGCTCCCTAAACCATAGAACTCTTCCAGGATCACAAAACAAAGAGGAAACACTAAACATGTATTTTTGAATATCGTAAAGTTGCAATTAATTCACAAGTTGTTAGGTATATTTTTAGAAGACAATCCTAGAAGCAAAAAGGTGTGTGTGTGGGAGGGGAAAAATACAGCTGAAAATGGGTATCTGATTTCATAACAAAGATGCTCCGTCAGGTAGAGTAAATAGAGGAGTAATCTGGTTTATTAATTGATTTTACAGGTATACTTTGTACCTAAAAACTTAAATGATTAGGACTAGTATTGATTCTCTTCAGTCTCCAGTAATATTATCTCCATAGCAGATCTGATCTTTGAATGGGATATTCCATTACACTTGGGGCAACTAGGTGACACAGTAGAGAGTGCTGAGCCTGGAGTCAGAAAGACCTGGATTAAAATCTGACCTCAGACATGTACTATATCTGTGACCCTGGGGAAGTAATTTTCTGCTATTTCCTCAACTCTAAAATGAATTAGAGAAGGAAATGGGAAACCATTTCAGCATCTTTGGCAAGAAAACTGCAAAAGGAATCATGAAACAACAGACATGACTGAAAGTGACTACACAGAAAAATCTAGAACATCCACATCTGCACTAATCAAATAAATATGTATTAAGGATCTTCTATTTGCCAGGTACTATGATCACCTCTGGGGCAAAAACACAGTGCTTGTTGCTAAAAAGGAGCTTCCATGATACTGTAAGGTTCATTGAATGGAGAGTCACTGAATGAAAGCCTTTTCCATGACTTCCTTTCCACTGACCTAATACCTGAAAAAAGTACCAGAGAATAGTGTGACAATAAAGAATGTTTGCTGTTTGAAATATAGAAAAAAGAAAAGATACTCACAAGTTTTTTAGGGAAATGCCTAGTGTCTCACTCATCAACTCATACACATTTGATGTAGAACTCTAGAAGAGTGATAGTTGTGTCAGCATATTTTGTCAGTCACTGTATCAAAAAACATTTGACTGATAATAGTGGGGCCAAAGAGTCACAATATATAGAAAATTGTCAATTTTTTCACTTGATTCTCAATTGGTATTTAGAATGTTAATTCACAATTCCATCAACAGTGAACTAACTAATCTGACTTTTCCTATAGCTGCTCTAATATCACCCATGCTCATTTTTGTCAGCTTTGACAATTTGCAAGATGAAATTAGGCTTCAGAATCATGTTAATTTGCATATATTTTATGTACTATTTAGAACATGCTTTCAAAGGTCACTTATAATTTATAAATTTTTAGCCATTTATTCAATATCATTAACTACATATTTTGGGCAGGAAACCTTGATATGTGTCAATTCCTTAAATATCTTAAATGTAAAGTTCTTTGCATCTTCAAAGATTTTTTTTTTAATACCAGCAATTGACAAATTTATCCTTATGTTATTGTCATTACTACTGTAGATGTGAAATTAGAAAAGACACTAAAGATCATCTAATGGAAGTATTTACTTTTATAGATGAGAAAATTGAGGCCCAAAGATATTAAATGATTTGATCATTAAGTCACATAAACATTAGTTAGCATTAGTTAGAGTCAGGATTTGAACCTTTATCTAATTCCAAAGTCCATCACTCCAATACATCACATTGAATATCAAATTTCATTTTTGTTCTTGCTAGATCCTTTATGCAAAATTAGTTAACTAAAGCTTATAGCTTTCTATAATTAGTGGCATTCAATTTAACATGTGTAAATGATACAGAGTAGTTCACTGTTGTCTCCTTTATCTAAAGGAACTCAAATCCAATTCGCACTCAAGTCAAGGTATCACCCTTGTGATGTCATTCATTCTCTTCAAGAATGAAGGAGGAGCATTACCATCACCCACAACTATCTGAAGCAAGACTACTTTAAATATAATGAAAAAATTGTTGACAGCTAATTTCAAGGCCAAGTGCTTCATTTGATGGATAGACTAATGGACATTATTATTAATGACTGGTAAATTCAATAAACTTCTGGAGAAGTTCACCTATAATTAAACTGTTCCCAAGTATATAGACTAATGTTAATCTACAATACAAAGAGTATTTTTTTAGATTGGCAGGAGCTAAAACCAATGCATAATGAGATAGGGAAAAAAGTCCTTAAGGACCTGAGCACCTTTCTCACCAAGCATCTCCAAAAGGTGCTGTGCTTCCAGTCTAGATTGTCCCTTCTGTCTCTGATAATTTTGATACTTCTCAATAATGTATGTGCAGATGAAATTGTTGAGAAATTTTGAAATGAGAAGTGTTTATTTTTTAAAAATTAATTGATCAATTGATTTTCACTTCATTTTTTAAAATTTTTAGTTTTTCCTTCCCCATTTATTGTGAAGGTAAGAAATAGGATACCCATTATACATGTGAATTCATGCAAAGCACATCGACATCAGCCATGATTCTGGAGGTAAGAAAGGGCTAAGCAAGAAAGATTAACAAAGAAAAAATATAAGCTTCAAAAAAATTGAATTTCAAATTTTCCTCCTCCCCACAACTCCCCCTTCCACTCATTGAGAGACAGAGCAATATGATTTTCATTATTTGTCACATGAAACATATTTCTATACTAGTCATGTTGTGTGGTGAGAAGAAAGCCACAAAAATAAATAAAATGAAAAAGTACACTTTAATCTACTCAGTATTCAACAGGTCTCTCCTTGAAGGTGGACATTTTCCATCATAAGTCCTTTGGAATCATCTAGGATCATTGAATTGATCAAAGTAGCTAAATCTTTCACAGTTGAGTTGAAATGATTCTTTAAAAAACTCCAATAATGGAAATCAATGACCAGAAATATCTTCAGCTCTTGATCATTCTTTGCATATGGCTATTGTTTCTAGTAAAACTTTTTAGATGCTCCAATTATTATTACATCTTGCCCCAAACTTTTCTTGCATCTATTTTGTATATACTTATGTAAGTATACATTATATTCCCCAGTAACATGTAAAGATCCTTGACAAAAGGGAATATTTCATTTCTGTCTTTATATTCCCAAAGCCTATAATATATGCTTAATTAAGACATATTGATTGACCTAATATTTGTTACTTTTTCTCTGCATAAATATTTTCTATAAATTTCTTTTTATTTACTTAAGTTTTCAACTTCATTGCCACAAAATTCTGAGTTCCAAGCTTTCTCCCCATCTCTCTCCTCCCCCCACCCCAAAACGCCAAGCATTCTCATTACCCCTATCACCAATCTGTCCTTCCCTCTAATATCTCTCCTTTCCCTTATCGCTATCTTCTATTTTGTCCTGTAGAGCAAGATAAATTTCTATACCCCATTACCTGTATTTTTCATTTCCTAATTGTATGCAAGAACAATACTCAGCAGTTGTTCCTAAAATTTTGAGTTGCAGCTTCTCCTCCTCCCTCCCTCCCCACTCACCCCCATGGGGCAGGCAAGCAATTCAATATAGGCTATATATGTGTAGTTTTGCAAACGACCTCCATAATAGTCATGTTGTATAAGACTAACTATATTTCCCTCCATACTCTCCTGCCCCCCATTTCTTCCACTCTCTCTTTTCACCCTGTCCCTCCCCAAGAGTGTTGACTTCTAATTGCCCTCTCCTGCCATTGCCCTCCCTTCCATCATCCCCTCCCACCCTGCTTATCCCCTTCTCCCCTATTTTCCTGTATTGTAAGTTAGGTTTTTCATACCAAAATGAGTGTGCATTTTATTCCTTCCTCTAGTCGAATGTGATGAGAGTAAGTTTCATGTTTTTTTTTTTCCTCTCACCTCCCCCTTTTTTCCCTCCACTGAAAAGTCTATTACTTGCCTCTTTCATAAGGGATAATTTGCCGCATTCCATTTCTCCCCCCAATATATTTCTCTTTCACCCTTTCATTTCAGTTTTTTAAGATATGGTCCCGGGAGTAGAAAGATACCCATATGCTAGCTCCTAACCCACAGCCCATAAAATACCTGTAAAGAACTCCCAATAAATTCTGGAGCAGCAAAAGACACAGAACAACAGAGTGGAGGAGATATCTGTTCCAAAGAGACCTGAAAAACTGACACAAAAGGTCCATCATGCACTGGACCCGGGAGCAGAGTCCAGCCCTGCTTTGGCCGTGGGGCACCGAGAGGAGCAGATCCAAACAGACTTCAGGGACAGAATCTCAAGCAGCAGCACAGATCTCTCTACCCACAGGTGCCAAAGGTCAGTGAGAGGGTCTTTTCTGCTTTCCAAGAGAGGAGCAGGGTGTCTCCATAACTCAGCCCCCCTCAGGAGGCAGCAGTGGAGGCAGCAGCAGACAGGGGCTTCCAAAGTGGGCAGGAGCTCAGGAGCCATTGTTGAAGGTCTCCACATAAACTCCCTGAGAGAACTAAGCCCTGCGTGGTGGCCCTGCCCCCACCTGAGCACCAGAATTTAATCTCACACTGAATAGCAACCCCACCCCTGCAGAAAGCCCTGAGACCGGGAAGCAGTATTTGGATCTCAGCCCCCAAGCACTAGCTGGGATGAACTGGAGGCAAGGTGAGTGTGGATAGGAAACTCAGAAGTCAAGCATCTGGCTGAGAAAATGCCCAGAAAAGGGAAAAAAAAAAAGACCACAGAAGGCTACTTCCTTGGTGAACAGATATCTTCTCCCATCCTTTCAGATGAGGAAGAACAATGCTTACAATCAGAGAAAAACATAGAAGTCAAGGCTTCTGTATCCCAAACATCCAAAATAAATATTCAATGGGCTCAGGCCATGGAGCTCAAAAAGGATTTTGAAAATCAAGTTAGACAGGTGGAGGAAAAACTGGAAAGAGACATGAGAGAGAAGCAAGAAAAGCAGGAAAAGCAGGCCAACACCTTGCTAAAGGAGACCCAAAAATATGCTGAAGAAAATAACACCTTGAGAAATAGGCTCACTCAATTGGCAAAAGAGGTTCAAAAAGCCAATGAAGAGAAGAATGCTTTCAAAAGCAGAATTAACCAAATGGAAAAGGAGGCTCAAAACCTCACTGAAGAAAATAGTTCATTAAAAACTAGAATGGAACAGATGGAGGCTAATGACTTTACGAGAAACCAAGAAATCACAAATCAAAACCACAAGAATGAAAAAATGGAAGATAATGTGAAATATCTCATTGGCAAAACAACTGACCTGGAAAACAGATCCAGGAGAGACAATTTAAAAATTATGGGCCTACCTGAAAGTCATGACCAAAAAAAGAGTCTAGACATCATCTTTCATGAAATTATCAAGAAAAAACTGCCCTGATATTCTAGAACCAGAGGGCAAAATAAGTATTCAAGGAATCCACTGATCACCTCCTGAAAGAGAGTTTCAAGAGTAACAAATATTGTCTTTCCATTTAGGAATGTAAACAGTTCAACTTTAGTAAGTCCCTTGTGTGACAGACGTTTCCCATCAGCCCTTCAGGTCACGATGGGCTGGAAATCTCCTCCCCTTCTGTTGTTCTGTGGCTTCTGCAGCTCTAGAATTTGTTGAGAGTCTATCTTTACAGGTCTTTTATGAGCTGTGAGGAGAGAGCTAGTATATGTGTGTCTTTCTCCTCCACCATTTTGGCCGTGCTCTCTGCTTACATATTATAAAATTGACATATTTCACGTAGGCTCAACAAAACTGATAGTGGTCAACTGGCAATTTTAGAATGAGTTTCTATCACATGTAATACATTCAAAAATCTTTCATCTTGCTCTTTCAGTATTTTTCAAATAGAATGAGATCATTTGGATACACCAATACTACTATTTCATGTTCCTAACCTTTTTTTTTTACATGAACAACTAACTCAGTATGAACTCAAGTAAGTTAAAATCATTCTCCATTAAGAAGTTTTGTCTTTTCCTTATCTTATCTTGGCCAGGCAGGCAAATAAAACAACTTACAACTCACCAAGAATTTCTGAGCACTTTAGAACTCATGGAATGTGATAGTACTTGGTCTAATTTCTCTTATTGAACTACTAGCTGGCCAAATACTTGCTAGTTTTCTAGTCTTTCTCATGTACAGCAATTACTAGTGAGATATTAGTTATGAAACTCAATGATACCACTTGACAATTGCTGTTTTTAGTTTGTTTCCAAGGTCTTTCATGCTGAAGAGAACATTTTCCTTACTAGTTTAAAAAAAAACAGGAAGCAAAGAATTTTATGGAGTAACTAAGATTAAATTTTATAATGTTAATTATAGAATAATCATATCTTAGCCCTTCTCAGAGTCTCTTCTGTTTAGCCTAGGGAAAGAAAAAATATATAAGGGATATGAAAGGTTTTTTCAGCTTTATGCTGAAGGAATAATTAAATTTGATCTACTGAGTCTTACAGTACAGAAATAGTAACAATGGGGGAAGAGGGGATAGGACGATATAACTTTAGGTTGCATTTAAGTAATGATTGCAAAGAAATAGTCTCAGGAGGAAGAAAGTCTGCTTTCCAAAAAAGTCTTTAACTTCTGGCTAATTGATCATGTCTTTTCAGTGTTTTTAATAGTTCTTTTTCAGGAATATCTTACATTAAAAGACTACTTTACTCTTGAGATTAATTGAATGTGCATATCATTATACCTTAAGCGAAGTGTGATTGGAAAAAGCTTCACTCTTTCCCTCTCACCTCCTCCATTTTTCCATCTATTGAAAAAGTTTTTTCTTACCTCTTTTATGTGAGATGATCTGCCCCATTCTATTTCACCCTTTCCCCTCCTAGTATATTCTTTTCTCACACCTTAATTGTATTTTTCTTAGATGTCATCCCTACCTATTCAACTCATGTTGTGCCCTCCAACTACTCTAATACTGAGAATAGTCTCGAGTTACAAATGTGATCTTTCCATATAGGAATGTAAACAGTTCAACTTTAATAAGTCCCTTATGTTTTCTCTTTTCTGTTTACTTTTTCATGCTTCTCTTGATTCTTGTGTTTGGAAGTCAAATTTTCTATTCAACTCTGGTATTTTCATCAAAATGCTTGAAAGTGCTCTATTGCACCAAATAACCACTTTTCCCCCGAAGGGGAAAACACTCAGTTTTGCTGGGTAGGTAAATCTTGGTTTTAATCCTAGCTCCTCTGACCTCTGGAATATTATATTCCAAGCCCTGCAATCCCTTAATATGGATGATGTTACATCTTGTGTTATCATGATTGTTTTTCCACAATACACAAATTGTTTTTCTGGTTTTTTGTAATATTTTCTCCTTGATATGGAACCTCTGGAATTTGGCTACAATATTCCTAGGAATTTTCCTTTTGGGATATCTTACAGGAGGTAATCACTGGATTCTTTCAATATCTATTTTACCCTCTGGTTCTAAAACATCAGGGCAATTTAACATGATAATTTTTTTTTTATATATAAAAATTTATTTATTTAACTTTTACATTCATTTTCACAAAATTTTGGGTTCCAAATTTTCTCCCCTTTTATCCCCTCCCCCCACCCCAATACACCGAGCATTTCTAATTTCCCCAATCTCCAATCTGCCCTCTCTTCTATCATCCCTCCCTTCTCTTGTCCCCATCTTCTCTTTTGTCCTGTGGGGCCAGATGACTTTCTATTCCTCATTAACTGTATGTCTTCTTTCCTAGTAGCAACAACAATACTAAACAGTTGTTCCTAAAACTTTGAGTTCCAAATTCTCCCCATCCTTCCCCCCCCCCATTCCCTTTGGGAAGGCAGGCAATTCAATATAGGCCATATCTGTGTAGTTTTGCAAATGACTTCCATAATAGTCGTGTTGTTTAAGACTAACTGAATAACTCTCCATCCTATCCTGCCCTTCATAGTTTCTATTCTGTCTTTTAATCCTGTCCCTCCCCAAGTGTTGACTTCAAATTGCTCCCTCCTCCCATTGCCTTCCCTTCTATCATCGCCCTCACCCTGCTTATCTCCTTCTCCCCCACTTTCCTATACTGTAAGATAGGTTTTCATACCAACATGAGTGTGCATTTTATTCCTTCCTTTAGTCAAATGCGATGAGGGTAAACCTCTTGGTTTTTTTTTTCTCAGCTCTCCTCTTTTTCCCTCCACTAAAGAGTCTCCTGCTTGCCTCTTAAATGACATATAATTTATCCCATTCCATTTCACCCTCTTTCCTCCCCCTACCTTTCTCTCTCACCATTTACCTTAATTTCTTTTAAGATATGGTCCCATCTGATTCAATTCACTCTGCGCTCTCTGTCTCTGTATGTGCGTGCATGTGTGTATGTGTGTGTGCATGCACACCTGTACGTGTGTGTGTGTGTGTGTGTGTGTGATCCCACCAACTACCCAGATACTGAAAAGTTTTAAGAGTTACAAATATTCTATTTCCATGTAAGAATGTAAACAGTTCACGTTTGGTAAGTCCCTTATGACTTCTCTTTGCTGTTTACTTTTTCATGCTTCTTCTCATTCTTGTGTTTGAAAGTCAAATTTTCTTTTCAGCTCTTGTCTTTTCATCAAGAATTCTTGAAAGTCCTCTGTTTCATTGAAAGACCATATTTTCCCCTGAAGTATTGTACTCAGTTTTGCTGGGTAGGTGATTCTTGGTTTGAGTCCTAGTTCCTTTGACTTCTGGAATATCCTACTCCATGCCCTTCAATCCTTTAATGTAGAAGCTGCTAGATCTTGAGTTATCCTGAATTTATTTCCACAATACTGGAATTGTTTCTTTCTAGCTGCTTGCAAGATTTTTTCCTTGAGCTGGGAGTTCTGGAATTTGGCCACAATGTTGCTAGGAGTTTCTCTTTTTGGATCTCTTTCAGGTGGTGATCGATGGATTTTTTCAATATTTATTTTGCCCTCTGGTTGTAGAATGTCAGGGCAATTTTCCTCGATAATTTCATGGAAGATGATGTCTAAGCTCTTTTTTTGATCATGGCTTTCAGGGAGTCCCATAATTTTTAAATTGTCTCTCCTGGATTTATTTTCCAGGTCAGTTGTTTTTCCCATGAGATATTTCACATTCTCTTCCATTTTTTCATTCTTTTGGTTTTGTTTTGTGATTTGTTGGTTTCTCAGAAAGTCATCAGACTCCATCTGTTCCATTCTAATTTTGAGAGAACTATTCTCTTCAGTGAGCTTTTGAACCTATTTTTCCATGTGGCTAATTTTGCCTTTGAAACCATTCTTCTCCTCATTGGCTTTTTGAATCTCTTTTGCCAATTGAGTGAGCCTATTTTTCAAGGTGTTATTTTCTTCAGCATTTTTTTGGGTCTTGACCCGTTTTTCATGCTTTTCTTGCATCTCTCTCATTTCTCTTCCCAGTTTTTCCTCCACCTGTCTAACTTCCTTTTCAAAATCCTTTTTTGAGCTCTTCCATGGCCTGAGCCCACCCGACATCCCCCTTGGATGTCTGGGATACAGAGGCCCCACCCTCCATGTCTTTCCCTGATGGTAAGAATATTTTCTCATCATCAGAATTGAAAGGCGGGAACATTTGCACCTGCTCAAAGAAGCTTTCTATAATCTTATTTTTCTTCCCTTTTCTGGGCATTTTCCCAGCCAGTTACTTGACTTCTGAAATTCCTGTCCACCCCCGCCTAGATCCACCCAACTAGTGCTTGGAGTCTGAGATTCAAATGGGCTTTCCACGGCAGGCGCGGCTGCTATTCAATGTGAGCTTAAGTTCTGGTGCTGGGGTGGGGGCAGGGCCACTACCCAGGCTCAGTTCCCTCAAGGGCTTTATACAGAGACCTTCATGAATGGGGCTGGTGGAGGCAGGGCCACCTCCCAGGCTCAGCTCCTTCAGGGGCTTTATGCAGAGACCTTCAGTAATGGAGTGGGTGGGGGCAGGGCCACCTCCCATTCTCAGCTCCTTCAGGTGGTTTATGCAGAGACCTTCAGTAATGAAGATCCTGCCTGATCGGGGGGTCCTGGGGGGCCGCCATTGCTGCCACTGCCCCTGCCTCTCCCTCCGCTGCTTCCTCCCAAGGGGGCTCGAGTCACGGAGATATCCCTGCTCCCCCCTCGGCCAGCCCAGACATCTCTCTCACTGACCTGTAGCGTCTGTGGGCAGAGGGACCTTCCTGGCCACTGGAGATTCTGTCCCTCAAGCCTGCTCGGATCTGCTCCTATGGGGCCGCCCAGGCAGGGCAGTGCAGGTGTGGACTCCATTTTCCGGGGTGCGACGGACCCTGGGGACTGCTCTCCAGGGCTCTCTGGAACAGAAATCTTTTCCACTGTGTTTCTGCACACACTGCAGTGATCCAGAACTTGTGGGGAGCTCTTCTTACATTAAATCCAGGGGCTGTGGGTTTGGAGCTAGCATACCTGAGTCTTTCTACTCCGCCATCTTGACTCCCCCCCTCTATGATAATTTCTTGAAAGATATCTATCTTCCTTTTTTTTTGATCCTACCTTTCAGGTAGTCCAATAATTTTTGAAGGTAACTTGCTTTTTAATGAGATATTGCACATTGTCTGCTATTTTTTCATTCATTTGGCTTTGTTTTATAATTTCTTGATTTTTCATAAAGTCATTAGCTTCCATCTGATCCACTGTAATTTTAAGGAATTATTTACTTCAGTAAACTTTTGAATCTCCTTTTCCATGTGGCCATTAATGCTTTTTAGGCCATTCTTCTCCTCACTGGCTTTTTGGATCTCTTTTTGCAATTTGAATGAGTCTATTTTTAAAAGTTTTTTTTCTTCAGCATTTTTTGTCTATCCTTTACCAAGCTGTTCACTCATTTTTCAGGATTTTCTTGCATCAATCTCATTTCTCTTTCCAATTTTTTTCTCTACTTCTCTTTTTTATTTATTAAATATTTTAATAAACATAATAATCACAATAGAGTTCCAACTTACACTTTTCTCTTGGAAGATACAACATTAAAAGACACAGTAAAAGTTGACATAAAAAATACAAATATAAGCTGTAAAGATGGAGAAATAAAAGGACAAATCTTGTTTTCTGAAAGACAATTCACTGTTCACATTTGATTTATAGTTTTGTACACCATCTTAATATGAATGGGGCTGCTTTTCTACTTGAGCCATTTTTTAACCAAAGAAAAATATAATCTGAGTAATACAAATACTATAAGCAAGAGAAATGCTAAGTAATACAAATAATACTGTATCTAGTTAGGAATGTAATGAGCATGTTACATATTTTTTTAAGTCCACATTTATATTTAGGAAATCACACAGACAGATCACTGATTTGGCTGAAATGTGTAAATTTGTAGCAAAGCTCTAATGTTACAAAAAACAAAAAAAAAATGCCAAAGAATGCTCGAAATTAATGTTTATGCCACCTTTATATCATCTATCTGGACCCTTCACCAATGTTACATGATTAAAAAAAATAAAACAGCAAAAAAAAAAAACAAACAAACAAAGAAACAAACAAAAGCAAATGAAATCAGCATCACTGACATTATCAAGTAGGGAAACAAACAAATTAAATCTAGCAGCCATCAGCATGGATTACAACAAAAAAGAAAATTGCTGGAAAATGGCATGCATCATACTCTTCCAAACCAGGAAAATGTTACTGCATACAATGCAATGTTCAACAGAATTAATTCTCTGTAAGGTACAGAAATGCAAGTTCTTTTCTGAATATTGTGGATAGGTAAATGTTTTTGTAATAGTAATGCTTCTACTAAAACCTATTAGAGAGTGGACCAGGAATGCATTGATGGATTCTGGGGATGATGTATACTGTAAATTAATTGATTTGGATAACAGTTACTCTAGTCAAAAAAAAATTGAACACAAAACTACTAGACAAAGGTCAGTGAGGCTTCTCATATATCTTAGCAACATTTAGATGGAAGTCAAATTTAAATGCAGACCACTCTGCTTTAAAGAAATTTTGGTTCACCTCCCAAATCTTGATTGCTTGACATGGTCTCCTATGAAGGAATTCTTATAAGGTGTCTTCTTAAACAACAAACCTATTTTTAGGGTGGATTCACTCTTAGAAGCTGTGTCTGCATGGGACTGATAACAAATCACTACCTTTGGAAGAAGTCCTAACCTTTCCTTGTATACCTTCCTTATATGTGTAACAGCTTCTCTGTTTCACACTTGGTAGTCCATATTGCTATCTTATTGCCTTTAGCTCTAAAATTTCACACAAATATTCACTGTAGTCATCAAATGACTTTTCAATAAGGCACAGCTGGGTCTCTAGCCAAAAGCAATCAAGGTCACTTCATCTCTGCTGTTTGTTTAATGTAATTAGCCTCATCCTCCTTGTTTGCTTTATTCATCTTCCTACAGAAGCTCAATCTCATCCTTAAAAAGTGAGTAGTCACAGCCAGGCATTAAATTACTAGACAGCTGGATATGGTTGTATAAAGCCCAGAGATCCTCAACAGTATCAAGCTTCGAGATCAGATGAAGGTTTGTTTGTCAAATTTTGCGCTTTTCAATTTTTATAAAAAGAATACCCATCTGTTCTGCAGTAGATGTCTAACATAGTGTTCAGGGTTGGCAACCTCCTGGTTGGTTTCAGTTTTTTCTTCTTATGCAGGTTAGGGATTAAGAGTGGTGGTGATTTCTGGTTTCACAGTTACCATCTTAGATTGATCTGATCAGATGACTGCTCCTGAAGGGGAGGTGAGAATCTAAGAAAAAAAAAAAAACTGCTCTACTTCTCTTACTTGATTTTCAAAATCCTTTCTAAGCTCTTCCATGACCTGAGACTAATTCATATTTTTCTTGTAGGTTTTGGATGAAGGAGATTTGACTTTGTTGCCTTCTGTTTGTATGCTTTGGTCTTCCTTGTTACCAACGTATGATTCTATACTCTAATTCCTTTTATCATTTTTGCTCATTTTCCCAGCTATTTACTTGACTTTTGAGCTCTTTGTCAAGGTAGTTCTCTGCTTATAGTGGGTGTGGGTGGTGTACTGTCAGTCACTTGATTCCCCCTACAATCAGTGGGTCTAGAATTCCAGAAACTGCCCCTGCTGCTGCTGCAGGCTTCTCCTCTGTAGGTTCTTCCACTCCCTAGGCCACCCTGGAGCTGAAGCCTTACTACTCTCTCACACAGGTCCCAGAGATTTTTCCACTGACCTTCTAATTTGTCCTCAGCGTTCTGGGGTTGTGAAGTATGGAAACTACCAGAGATTCCCGAGGTTCAGTACCTGCAAGACTTGCTCATGTCTCATCTGTGTTGATGTGGCCCTCACTGGCCTGTGCTCTGCACCAAGCGCTAAATGATAGACACTTCCTTGTGATCTTCCAGCCTGTCTTGGGCTGGAGATTTGTTCCATTCCCCATTCTGTGGGTTCTGTAGCTGTGGAATTTGTTTAGAGAAAATTTTTGCAGATATTTAGATGGGTTTGGAGGGAGAGTACTAGCAAATCCATGCTGTTAGGCCATCATCTTGGCTCCATCCACTTCTATGATTTGTTAGATTATATTACTTAATATTTTTCCACAGAACTTTATTGAATTCAATTTTTAATTGCATTCTGATCTGTGAAAGGATTAATGTAGTATTTCAGCTTTCCGGCAATTTTCTTTGGAGGTTTCATGGTTTAATTTATCATCAGTTTTGGTATGCTTACCATCATCATCAAGAAAAATATATATTTTGTTCAATTCTCATTTATTTTCTCCAGAGGTCTAGCATATCTAACTTTCCCAAAAATTAATTCATCTTCTTAATTACTTTTTTATTTATTTAGTTATTAAATTTTTCATGTTATAAGAGGTGAAAGATGAAGTCTCTCACTTGTATAATTTTATTTTAACTTCCTGTAATTCATTTAACCTTTCTTTTAAGAATTTGGATGTTGTAGCATTGGTACAAACGTGGTTACTATTGTTGTTCTCTCATTGTCTATTGTCCTTTGTGCAAGATTCTGTTTCACTAGATATCTCTTTTAATTGGGTATATTTTTTACTTTTTCTTAGTTTGAGATCATGGTTGCTAACCCTGTCTTTTTTACTTCAACTGAAGCATAATATATTCTGCTCCAACCCCTTATTTTAAGTATGTCTCTGTTTCAAATGTTTTTTAAAGCAATGTATTGCTGGATTCTGATTTCTAATCCATTCTGCTGTTGGTTTATGTTTTATGGGTGAATTAACCCCATTTCCACTAACTTCTAACTATAAATTTCCCTCTATCCTATTTTTCATGTTTATCTTTTTATCCCATCCCTTCATTTTGCCCTATCCTTGATCAAAAGTCTTTTTTGTTTCTTATCATTGTGTTCCTTAATATTCTCTTTATTTTATCATTACTAATTTGCTTTAAACCCCTGCCTCCTTCTTTCTTATTGAGTAAAATACATTTTTATCCCCAACTGAATGGCTTTCATCTTTGAACCAATTCAGATTAAAGCATCACACATTACCTTCTCCATCACTATTTCCCCTTCAATGACACAAGCTTTTCCTTGTATGCTTTTTATATATGAACTCATTTTCCCCATTATTCTTCTCATTTCCTCCTCCAAGTGCATCCCTCTTTCTTGATCACCCTTTTGTTTTTGTTTTGTGGTCATCTCAATGTAACTAACTCATACTTCTGCCTACTGTCTATTTAGAGGGGATTTTTTTTTTCTAAATGCCCTCATACGATAAAGTTCTTAAGAATTTCACATATCATTTTTTCCATATAAAAATGTAAATTGTTTAACATTATTGAGTCCATTATGACTGCTCATTTATGTTTATCTTTTTGTGTTTCTCTTCAGTCTGGTGTTTGAAAGTCAACTGCTTTATTCAGCTCTTTTTAAAAATAAAATAAAGAATGAAAGTTCTGCATTTAACTAAATGTCCACTTTATCCCCCGAAGGATTATATTCGATGTTTTTAGGCAGATTATTCTTGTTTGCTCCTTTACCATCTGGGAGATTATATTCCAAAGCCTACACACTTTAACCTGGTAACTGCTAAATCTTGCATGATCCTGTCAGTGTTTCTGAGAGTTGTTGCTTTTTTTTTTCTTTTCCTGACAGATTGATGTATATTCTCTTTGACTTGGAGGCTTTGGAATTTGGGTGCAATATTTCTAGGAGTTTTTCATTTTGAGAACTCTTTCAGGTGGGGATATGTGGATTCTAACAACTTTTATCTTCTCTTCTGATTCCAGAATATTGGAGCAGTTTTCCTTTATAATTTTCTGAACTATTATATCTATGCATTTTCTTTCATCATTAATTTCTGGCAATAATTCTTGAATTCTCTCCCCTCAGTCAATCTATCGATACCATGACCTTGTCCTTAAAAGATAATTCACATTTACTGATTTTTTTTTACTTTTTTTTTAGTTTGTTCTTATTTCTTTCTCTCTCAAGGAATAGTTAGCTTTCACTTTCCTAATTCTCATTTGTAAGGAGTCATTTTTTTCAGTGAGGTTTTGTAATTTTTTTGTATTTGGCCCATTCTACCTTTTAAAGAGTTGCTTTCCTCAGTGATTTTTGTGCCTCTTTTAACATTTCAAAAAAAAATTTTGATATTTTATTTTCTTTACAATTTTGGGGTCCAGCACAAATGTCTTACACAGCACTCATTTCTTTTCCCAGTTTTTCTGCTACCAGTCTTATTTGACAAAAGGCAAAACAAAAACAAAAACAAAAATGCAATACAAGTGATACAAGGGCATGCTCAAGGTTTTTCTTAAGAACTTAGATTTGTGTGACATGAGAGACACTTGTATAGTACTGTTCAGAATGTAGTGTTCTCATCAGAGAAGGTCCTGAGCTCTATGAGCAAAACACAACTGAAGTAGTTCAAAAGAAACATGAAATGTACAAACTTAGAAAATCCACTCCAAATGTTCACATGGGCTCTTTGAGCCTGACCAGTAGTAGAGCTTTGCAAGCCTGTATCTGATCAGCCACAGTTGGACACATTTTGTTTTCTTCAAAAATGACAACAAACAAACAGCCATCTATGTCTAAGCACAGACTACTTAAGAAGGTAACAGATTGGAGAGGGTCCAAGAGTTCCATGGCTATGCCATAAGATCCACAGAAATACCTAGAATTTGAGTATATGAATAGTATCATACTGAACATAGAGTATACATGAAGCTCTGAAGAGAAGGCTTCGTAGAGTCAGCATAGTCTTTCTAATATATGCCTATAATGCTGCTGGGAATAATCACAAAGGTGTTACTACATATATAATAATGTTGATATTAAACCAAACTGTTGTTCATTCTTTGAGGATGCGATGTACGTGATCATGTTCATCTTTTGTTGCCAAAGAAGACCATGCCATCAGATAAATGATAACATGACTTTGCTTGAGTAAAGGAGGGCTGTGCAAGTCACCAGCCTCACTTCTCCTCCATAGCCATCTGAATCCAGTGACCTGATAATCCTCAGGAAGATTAGAGATGGCCCAGGATGCCCTGGGAAAGCTTCGGCCCTTTAAGGCAAGGTCTTTGCAGGTACTCACTAAGGGTGAGGCAATGCCCATTAATTGAATAAGCCTGTTTAAGAAGTAGTCCTGGCATGGCCCCTTTAATGAAGTCAAGAAAAACAGAGACATCAGGTTGGGTGGGAAATGGCAACAGTTACTACTGATAAGCACTCTAAAGCTAGAGGGGTCTAGGAGCCAGTTGTGTGCATGTGATTAATTGAAAAAGGCCTATCACCAATCTGTGGTCTTTGCTCAGAAGAGCACCAATACTAATAAGTAGCATTTAAATGTTGTTTCTGACCTAGAATTTTAATCATATGACTCCCTAAAGGGGTGAAATACTGTCACATACACCCTATGTTCCCCTCCTGCTAGAGCTAGATTCTACCTCATTTCCACCATTTACTTGTAGTGATCAATTTTTAATAGGATGTGACAAGTAAGTGTGATTAGTACTTTGGCAGAACATATACAGAGCTTAATATATATATATATATATATATATATATATATATATATATATATATATATATATATATGTATATATATACATATATATATAATTATTGTAATTCAGGTGACAAGTGATAAGAACATGATCTAAAGTTGTAGGCTGTAGAAATAAGTGAATGCACATGAAAGATTTTATGATTGTAGAAATGACAATATTTAGCAGATGAAGGAATATATGGGCTGAATATGAGTAGAGAGTTAAGCCTGAAACAGAGACTTCAAAACATCAGTGAGTGAGGATTTTGGCTCCTGCAAAAATAATAAAGAACAAAAGGGAGTATTTCCTGGATGGTGGGGCAAAATAGCCAGTTCTGTTTAATATGTTTTGAATTTCGAATATCTACAAAACATCTTGTTTGAAATATCTAAAAGGTAGCTGTGATATGAGGGGACTGGAGCTCAGGTGAGAAGTTGAAGTTAGATATAAAATCATGGGAATCATAATGATAACATGAAAACTGATGAAATTACCAATTGAGATTGTGCAAAGATTGAAGAAATGGACCCCAGAATAGGATCTTAGAGAATGTCTAGATTTTATAGCGTATAGCAAGGATGAAGTCCCATGGAGACTAAAAAGGAAACATGTAGATAGAAAACCAAGGAGAGAAGTTACAAAACCAAACAGAAGAAATTGTCAAAGAGAAGAAAAAATGTCACTAGTGTTAAATAATGCAAAGATCCAAAAGAATGAGGATTGAAAAAAAGGCATTAGATTTATGGATTGAGATATCACTGACAATTTGGGAGAAAATTTCACTTTAATAATGAGATCAGAAGATAGATTGTGGAGACTTTAGGAGAGAGTAAGCAGAAAAGAAGAGACCCCAAATTTAGTTCATAGTTTTCAAGGAGTTTAACTGAGAAAAGGAGGAGAAATAAGGGATCATAGCTATCAAGGAATGTAAGAACTTTTTGTTTTGCTTTA
The DNA here is from genome assembly GCA_023548195.1 of Bettongia penicillata ogilbyi. Taxonomy (NCBI): domain Eukaryota; kingdom Metazoa; phylum Chordata; class Mammalia; order Diprotodontia; family Potoroidae; genus Bettongia; species Bettongia penicillata. The sequence continues at coordinate 1,969,268 of JAJHZJ010000490.1, forward strand.
GTCAACATTTTTTTTAATGTTTCATATTTAGAATAGGTAGATATGGAAGTTTATAGGCATCAGGGAAGGAGTCATTAAATAAGGAGTGTTTGAAAGAGATTGAATGGTGACAGTAGTGGAACCAACATAACCTGATAAAAGAGAAAAGAATGGTGCTATATGAACAGAGATTACATTGACATTTAAACAAGTGAGCTGGTAATGGAGTATAAAATATTGGAGGAGGATGTCAGAAAAATGTAAGATGAATGGATGGGCAAAAGACACAGCTCTCAATGGGTGGTCACTTTTTTTGGTGAAATATGATGTGAAGTCTTTAGTACAGGGGTTGGTGGTAGGTGAAGAGAGAAAAAAGCATGTTGTAATATACATTGTACCTTTGGTGATAAATAATGGATCAAGGAGTGGTAATAAGATTGACTTGCTGCAGTGAGGTCCCAATGAAGATTAAATATGTTAATGTGTAATGGGATGAATCATATATTTTGTGGTTAGGAGGAATTTCATATATTCTGCTTGACTTCAGATAGCCCAAGTAGGAATAATGGGAGGAGGGTAGAAAATAGCAGATTTAAGGTGGATATAGTGAAGAACTTCGAAAGAACAAGAACTTTCCAAAAGTGGATCAGATTGCTTCAGGAGGTAGTGAACTTTCCTTTACTCAAGGTTTTCAATCAAAAGATGAATGAACTTGATACATGTTGTAAAAGGTAATTTTATTCAGGTATCCATTGGACTAAATGATATTTAAGGTGTCTTTCTTGTCTCAGATTATAGGATTCTGTTACATGAGCTGAATGAAATTGCCCACAGAGCAACTTAATTAATTCATTAATCTATTTTCTTCCATATCTTATCTAATTGAGATCAAAATTAGTATTACCTGAAGTGTCTACTTTATTGATTTCAATTGTATTTATTTTACAATATAATTGAGAATATGCTGTATTGTTTTTTATACTTAAGTCTGCATGTGCTTAAAACCACATTTCTATGTGCTTGAATTAAGCACAGGAATTCAGCATTCTGTCTGAGTTAGTTTAAGGGCATAATTAAAAGAAAACTTGTTATCTCTCATACCAGTAGCTCCATACTTCCAGGATACCTTTTTTTGTTATCTTTAAGCCCCACAAATTAAGTTGGTACTATTCCCAAAAGGTGTCATCTGTTCCCTCTTGTGATTCCAAGAAGACAGCTGATAGTTCTGATCCTTTAGCAAAGATTATAATATGTAAATGGATCTAATAAAATAATTAACATTCATTAATTTTCAGAGAGCTCATGATAAGCTTCACCTGAATGAAAGTCTACCTTTCTTAGTATTTCCAATTGTAATATGCCATAACTTCCATAATCTATTTTTTCTTTTTGTCAATAAAGAGGTTCCCTCCTTCTCTTGGGGGTCCCTGGCTTTACTGAGGTTGCCAGTTTGACAGAATTTGTTAACAGTTATACATGACACTGTTAATAAATTAATCTTGCTCAGAGTCTGTACCTCCATTTACCTCCATTAAATTTACTCAAAACAAAAGGTATTTTATTACACTGTGAGTTCTTTGAGGATAGAATTTAGAGTTTACCTCCTTTTTCCTCTACAGACTTAGCACAGTGCCTGGCACATAGTGCATTCTTGAGGAATGTTTTTGATTGAATGATTAATAAAAAGAAACTTTTATTAAGTACCATTTTAAAGAGCACTGTGTTACACACTGCGGGAAACATAAAAATAAATGTTTTCACTTCCTCAAAAAATATGTTATAAAGAAAATTTTGACACAAGCATATATTTGCAATGTCATATAGTGATAATGCAAGTTAATGAAAAGAACGTACACAATTCAAATGAAAATGTTAGGTTAGGTGCAAAAAAATACGCAATGTCTCACTACTGGAAGAACATTTCTTACTAGAAGAGTCAAGGAATACTTTCTGGAGAAAAATGCTATTTGAATACCTGAAAGTTATGGAAGAATTTTGACAAATGAATCTGGAGACAGGCAAGGACAAGTCCTTTGATATAGTACTTAGTATACACTCCGTTGTGTTGATACTATATGAATTGGATAAAGAGTTAACCAATATATTAATGCTATACACAGTTAGTCAACAAACATTTGTTAAGCATTTATTTTTGTGCACAGCACTATGGTAAGCACTTGTAATACAAATATAAACAAAAACCAATCCCTTCCCTCAAGAAACTTATATTTTAATAAGGACAGTCAGAAAAGAGAGCAAGAAAGGGGGTAAGGACAGAATATACCCAAAATTGGGCATGACGGAGAAGTTTAACGTGCAGTTTGGTGAAAATTGATGAGAATGTTGGTACAAACACTCCACTTAAATGGAAGTACTGAGAAGAGCTACCCAATCACAAAGAAGGAATACAGATCAGAGATGCTTCTGATATAAGCATTCTAGGGAGGAAGTGATCTTCCAAGATAAAAAGGTGTTGGAGAAGGGTGGAGAAGTCTACTAAACAATGTGGTGAGAAATTAGGGCAAGAAAATGTTCTAATAGCAACAAAAACATCTTACTGTAAAAGAACCAAATATCTTGTGGAAATCAAAATAAATGATAAGTTGTGTCCTTCTTATCAACGTGTTCTAAAGTTCATTTTTAGAAATCGAACTACCAGACAATTATTTTTTAAAGTTTGAAGAAATAATATTAAAATTCATCTAGAATAACAAAAGGTCCAGGATATCATGGGAACTAGTGCAAAGAAGTTCTAGGGAAGGTGACCTAGCTCTACCAGATTACATAGTGTATTACACAGCAGCAATTATCAAAAACACTTGTTACTGGCCAAGAAACAGAAGGGTAGACCAGTGGAATAAGTTAGGTACTCGAGACACAATAGTCAATGAATACAGCAATCTACTGTTTGATAAACCGAAGAATCCCACCTTCTGAGATAAGAATTCACTGTTGGAAAAAAATTATTCGGAAAACTAGATGACAGTGTGGCAGAAACTAGGCACAGACCAATGTCTGATTACGTGAACAAGAATAAAGTCAAAATGCGCACATGATCTAGGTATAATGATTGATGCTATAAACAAATTGGTAGAGTAAGAAATAGTGTGTTCATCAGACTTATGGAGAAGGGAAAAATTTTTGACTAAATAAGATATAGAAAACATTATGAAGTATAAAATGGATAATTTTGATTACATTTAATTGAAAAGTTTTTGCACAACCAAATTCAAAGCAACCAAGGTTAGGAGGGAAGCAGAAAACTGGGAAAGAATTTTTCCAACTAGTGTCTGTGATAAACGCCTCATTTCTAAATATTCTAAATATTTAGGCCTCATTTCTAAACATTTCTAAAACATATAGAGAACTGAATCAAATGTACAAGAATACAAGTCATTCCCTAACTGATAAATGGTCAAAGGATATGAACAGGCAACTTTCAGAGAAAGAAATTAAAACTATTTATAGTCATATAAACCACTATTGACTAGAGAGATGCAATCAAAACAATTCTGAGATACCACATCACACCTATCAGATTGCCTAAAAATGACAAAACAGGAAGATGATAAATTTTAGAGACGATGTGGGAGAGCTGGAACACTAATTCATTGTTGGTAGAGCTATGAGTTGATCCAACCATTCTGGAGAGAAATTTGGAACTATTCCCAAAGGGCTACAAAAATGTGCATACCCTTTGACCCAGAAATAGTGCTTCTAGGACTATATCTCCAAGAGACCACAGAAATTGGAAATGGTCCCACATGAACAAAAATATTTATAGCAGTTCTCTTTGTGGTGGCCAAAAACTGGAAATCGAGGGGATGCCCATCAATGGGGAATGGCTGAACAAGTTATGGTATATGAATGTAATGGAATAGTATTGTGCTATAAGAAATAATTAACAGGGAGATTTCAGAGAGACCTGGAAAGACTTATATGAACTTACGCTGAGTGAAAGGAGTAGAACCCGAAGAATTTTGTACACAACAACAACCACAGTGTGTTAGGATTTTTTCTGGCAGATTTAGAACTTCATTGCAAATCAAGGACTTAAAAAATTCCCAATTGTCTCTTAAGGAAAATGCCTTCCACATCCATAGAAAGAACTATGGAATTCAATTGCAGAATGTAGCAGATCATTTTCTTTTTGTTACAGTTTGGTTTATTTTGTGATTTCTCCCATTCATTTTAATTCTTCTATGCCACATGACCTAGGTAAAAATGTATTTAATAGGTATGTATATGTAGAACTATATAAAACTATATGCCATCTCAAGGAGTAAGGGGGGATGTAAGGAGTGAAGGAGGGGGAGGGATCATAAAATTAGGTTATATGGAAGAGATTGTAGAACACTGAAAACAAATAAAATAATAGAATTACTTTGAAGAAATAAAAAGAAGAGCACAGGCCTGGACAATAAGTGTCCCAGCTAAGCATCAGCAAACCACACATCAGCAAACCAGTGGGAGATTCTGAATGCCAGAATGGTAGAGAAGGAATACACTAGCACTAGGGCACCCCATGTGACTTATCATACCCAGGGGAACCAGCACATGCTTCAGTGCAGCCCAGGACAATCTTCCAGGTGCCATATCTCAATGTGCTTCAGTATAGTCACAGGAAAACACAGAAAAAGTACAGCTGACCTCAACTCCTGTCAGACAACACCACTAGGACTCCAGTTCAACATCAGGTAAGCTGTCATATACCTCCAGTCTCTAGTCACCAACTTGAGTTCCTAGAACACAAAGCCAGCAACCATACCCCTTCCCCAGTCCCATCTCACTTTCACCCACACACACACAAGATGCTTCAGACAGAGATGTCAGAGGAAAGGCAGGGACTCCCCTCAAGCTCTCCCCTAACTCCCTTGAAATACCTTTAAAATTGACTAAAAAATTTCTCGAGCAGTAGAACTCACAAAAAGGCAGAGAGAAAACAAATTTCCAGCCCAAGACAACTTGCACAGTAAGAAGAAAAGGTCTCTTGCACCAGGGTGAGAGTAGATTGCAGCTTCAGAACTGTGCCAGCAGAGAATGAGCCCAAGCAAACCAGGAGCAAGCCTTGAGGTGACTTAATCAATGGCAATGGTGGTGGTTTCCAGACCTTGTGCACCATAGACTTAGTCTTACACAGCACGACTGTTATCGAAGTCATTTGCAAAACTACACAGATATGGCCTATATTGAATTGCCTGCCTTCCCAAAGGGAATGGGTGGGGAGGGAGGGATGGGGAGAATTTGGAAGTCAAAGTTTTAGGAACAACTGTTGAGTATTGTTCTTGCTACCAGGAAATAAGAAATACAGTTAATGGGGAAGAGAAAGTCATCTGGCCCTAGAGGACAAAAGAGAAAATGGGGACAAGAGAAGGGAGGGATGATAGAAGGGAGGGCAGATTGGTGATAGGGGAAATTAGAATGCTTGGTGTATTGGTGTGGGGGGAGGGGATAAATGGGAAGAAAATTTGGAACCCAAAATTTTGTGAAAATGAATGTAAAAAGTTAAATAAATAAATTTATATTAAAAAAAAATTCAGCAGGAGAAACCATAAAAAAAGAAATCATCACACTGAATTATCATATCTAGTCACAGTCACACAATCACACAGTCACACCTATATGAAGATAGAATAGGCAAGTAAAAAAAAACAAAGAAGACAGATAAAAGAACAATGGGAAAATAAATAAGAGATATGGGAGAGAAAGACAACAATTTGGAAAAGAAAAGACAAAAATTGACTGAAGAAAACAATTTCTTAAATAATAGAGTTGACCAAATTGGAAAAAAATCCACTAAATAAAACAACTTCTTCAAAAGTAGATTTGACCAAATGGAAAAGGAGGTATAAAAGCTAATGGAAGAAAATAATTACTTAAGAATTTGAATTGGCCAAGTGGAAACTAATAAGTCTATGAGATATCAAGAATTAGTCAATTGTGGGGAGGGGAGAAATGGGGAGAAAATTTGGAACCTAAAAGTTTTTGGAAATGAATGTTAAAAACTTAAATAAATAAAGTTAATGAAATAAAAAAAAAAGAATTAGCGAAACAAAATCAAAAGAATGATAAATAGAAGAAAATGTAAAATATCTCACTGGACTAAAAATTGACCTGGAAAATAGATATGAGAGATAATTTAAGAATTTCTGGACTACCTGAATTCCATGATAAAAAGAAGTCTGGACAATATCTTTCAAATAATTATTAATAAAAATTTCCCTGAGGGCCTAGAGCCAGAAGGTAAAGTGTAAATTGAAAGAATCCATCTATCGCCTTCTGAAAGGAATCTCAAAATGAAAACTCCAAGGAATATTGTAGTTAAAATCCAGAATTATCCAATCAATGAGAAAATACTGCAAAGAATCAGAAAACAATATTTAAATATCATAGTATCACAGTGAGGATTACACAGGACTTAGTAGCTTCTACATCAAAGGATCACAGTGTTTGGAATATGATATTCCTGGGAGGCACAGGAGCTTGGATTACAACTATGATCCAACAATCCACAAAAACTGAGCATAAACTTTTAGTGCAAAAAGATGGACATTCAATTAAAATGGGGACTTTTAATCATTTCCAATGAAAATAAACAGAGCTGAACAGAAAATTTGATCTTCTACTACAAGACTCAAAAGAAGTATAAAATGTTAAATGGTAAAGAAAAACAACACGTTATTCTATACGGTGAAACTGTTTTTATCTCCTTACATGGAAAGATGCAAGTTTTGACTTTGGGAAGTATGTTTTTATCAAGGTAGTTAGAAGTTGTATATATAGATAGAGCGTATGGGTATAGTTGACTTTTATGTGATTTAAAAAAATAAGGGGTGAAAAAAGTATTGAACTTGCAGAAGAGGAAAGGAGAAGGCAGAGTATAGTAAATTACATCACATTAAGAGACGCAAAGACCTAATTACAGTAGTGGGAAAGAAGGGAGAGGGATGAGTGTTATTTTATGTTTAGCCTATTGGATTTGGCTCAAAGGTTGAAATAACATAAATACTCATGTAGTTATAGAAATCTATCTTATTCTATAAGGAAAAAGGAGGAGGAAAGGGAAAGAAATGGGACAGGGTGGATAGAAGGGAGGGCAGAAGGGAAGGAAAAAATTGGATAGAAAAGAGGAAAGAAAAGAGAGTGGGGCTGATAGAAGGAATGGTAGATTAAGGGTGGCAGTGGTGACAAGCAAAACACTGGTAGTAGGAAACGGGTGAAAGGAGAGAGAAAAGTATAAACAGGTGCAAAAATAGACCGGAGAAAAAGAAAGTCAGTAATCACAATGGTGAATGTGAATAGGATGAATCCTCCCATAAAACTGAATTGGAAAGAGAGTATATTAAATACCAGAATTCTAAAATATTTTGTTAATGAGAAACACATTTGAAGCAGAGAGATACACGTAGAATATTGATGAAAGATTGGTGTACAATATATTATGCTTTACCTGAAGTTAAAAAAAAAAAGCAGGGATAGCAATTTTGATCACAGAAAAAGAAAAGCAAAAAATAGATCTAATTAAAAGAAACAAGGAAGAAAACTACATCTTGCTAAAAGCTACCATAGAAAATGAAGTAATAGCAATATTAAATATATATGCACCAAGTGGTATAGCACCCAGATTCTTAGAAGAGATGTTAAATAAGTTATAGGAAGAAATAGCAAAACTATGTTAATGGGGCACCTCAACCTCTTCCTCTCAAAACTGGATAAATCTAACCACAAAATAAACAAGAAAAAAATTAAGGAGGTGAATAGAATTTTAGAAAAATTAGGTATGATAGACTTGAAAAATCTGTAAAGGAAAAAATGAATATGTCTGTTTCTCAGCAGGACATGGCACCTACACAAAAATTGACCATATATTAGGGCATAAAACCTCACAATTCAATACAGAAATGCAGAAATATTAAATGCATCCTTTTCATGTCATGATACAGTAAAAATGATGCATAATGAAAGATCACCACATTCATGATTTCCAAATTCTCATTAGAATTTTTCTCTATTTACTGATTTGCCAAATATAACATTTCTCTCTGTGTCTCTGTTTCTGTGTGTATGTATCCCTTTTTCTGTCTCTATATATGCATATAGGTATGTGAATGCATGTATACACACATATGAAGATTCTACTTAACTTACTGGATCATTAACACACATGAATCTAGAGAGTCATCAGTGGTTGAGCCAATTGACACATTTATTTAGTAAAATATTTGATTTGAAAATCAGATTTTTTGGGGAAAAATCAATATACAAATACTCCAGGTATTTAAATTTTAAGAAGTTAAATGTGCTGAGTATAAAATAGTTGCATTTGGAGATGAGGTTTACTGTGATTAAGCCCAGAGAAAGTTTTACAAGAAAGGTATGAACCCTTGAAAATAGACGGTTATAATTGAAAAACTTAAATATCTTTAACTAGAGCAATACTACTAGGCATTAGTGGGATATCACTATTTTTATAGTTGAGGTAATAGCAGGACACAATTTAAAGGCTGAACAATACTACAAAGATTGAAATACCATGAAATGATTTTTTTTTGTTTATTTACTGAATGTTATATAGCAGTTTTTGAGAACTAGGTCTATCTATCAAAAGCATTAAATTTCATAAGCCTACTACAATTTCATGAGAATTTCTCTCCTCTCCTCTTCTCTCTTGCTTTCTTGTTCTCCTCCACTCTTTATTTTCCCTTATTCTCTCTCTTTTTTTCTCTCTCTCTCTCTCTCTCTCGACACACACACACACATAAATATTAATGATGTGTTTAGCAAAAATTCCCTTACTTTTCTGCGTCTGATGTCCTTAAATATAAGGTTTTAGAAAAGCTATGGAAAAGAAATCAATAGAAACAAAAAGATTTCAGTTGCAATGACAGTTTTTTTTTTTTAAGTCTTCTCTTCTCAGTGCTGTTTGACTTCTTTTACATGTGATATTTATATTGTTGCCACCAAGAAACCTTAAGTTGTGCCTTGGGTACATGCTAAAGAACAGAAAGGTAAATATCAAGGATTTCACAGTATAGATTAGATGTGAAGGAGCAACAAGCTACTGATTATGATGAAAGGTGACAATGGAGATCTGGGCAGCCAAAGGGGTGAGAAAGAATGAAGAAGAATTAGAACACTGTATTTGGTAACAAATCAATTTCACTCTTTACCAAGGGCAATCCTGAGGAGATAGAAAGAAGGAAAAAAATACATATTAAAGCAATGTAGTCACCTCAAAGAATTCAATGAAAAAAATGAGCCAAAACCTTCACAAATCAGCAGACTCAGAAGGAATTGCATTGTCACCCAGTACAGATATTAATGTCCTTGACAATACCAAATTATGAGAAGATGATTTTATATGGTATTCTTACTGAGATATGGAAATATAATACATTTTAGAATATTCAGACAAAAAATCTGAATTTGTATTGTGAATTTAGCCCAGTAATTAACTATCAGAATGCTATAAAGGAAATTGGACAGAAATAATGCTGACCATATCGAGATAAGGACAAATTCTCTAGTTACCTAAGCAGAGAGAGCATAAAATTGTTACCTCACTTCCAAGGACCTAGCTACTCTACTTAAAGTTTTGTCTGATTTACCTTCTAAATAGAAAATATAATGTTCCTCAAGTGAATTTGTTTCCTATCCAGTCTATCAGGGAGAATTAGGTAATTCTTTATAAGTGGAGAATTTATTCAATATAGGGGGAAAAAAAACAGCACTCAAGAAACGGAGGAAATTTCTCTGTATCAAATCACAATGTGAAAGAATTTGAAAGGAAAGAAGACCACTAAATGCTTTTGTTAAGAACCATAGCAAGAGAAATTAGACAATATGAGGAAGAAAAATAAGCTTGTATTTCAAAGAATGAAGATATGTATCTATAGCTGTTATATAGTCAGGGATCACCCAGTAAACGTCAGAATTAAAGTACACGTTAAATAATCATTTTCAATTCCTGCAGTAGGGTTACTAAGGCAGCTATACATTTTGCTGATAATAGCATTCCATCTTCCTGTGGCATGTAGTTTTGGTATGGTAGTGATCTTTTCAATATCAAAACAAAAACTAATCCAATTATGATTTCTCACATGGGAACTGATGATTTTGGCAGAAAAAAAAATACTAAAGTAATTTGAAAGGATTTACATTTGGAAGAAAGCCAGAGACTGAATTTGAGAAGAGAAAGCTTCAAAAAAATCCAAAGGAGACAAGTTAGGGCTAAAGCAGGAGGACTCAATGTGAATGAGAATACATTCTGAAGAAAGAAAATGATTGAGATATTGTTATATTAAGAGAATGGCTCCATGAGGTAAAAAGCAAAAGGTGTATTGATTAGTTAAGGTAAATAAGTAAATATAAATTTTAAAATGGTAAGCAAAATTAGTGAAGTAAAATTAGTAAAGTGAACAAAATTCTTGAATCCATTAAAAAGCTGTTGGGAAAAGAGAAAGAAATAAAATTATTGGGTTTTTTATTTATTTATTTTTAGTTTTCAACATTCATTTCCACAAGATTTTGATTTCCAAATATTCTCCCCATATCTCCCATCCCCCCACCCCAGACAGCTTTCACTCTGATTACCCCTTTCCCCAATCTGCCCTCCCTTCTATCACACCCCTCCCTTCCCTTATCTGTATCTCCTCTATTTTCATGTAAGGCAAGATAGATTTCTATACCCCACTATCTGTATTTCTTATTTTCCAGTTGCATGTAAAAAACAATTATTAACGTTCGCTTTTAAAACTTTAAATTTCAGCTTCTCTCCCTTTCTCCTTTCGCACCCATTCCCACTGAGAAGGAAAGCAATTCAATAGAGGTTATGCATGTGTAGTTATGCAAAAGACTTCCATAAAAGTCAAGTTATGAAACATTAACTGTATTTCTTTCCATCCCATCCTGTCACACATTTATTCTATTCTCTCGTTGGACCCCTAAAGTGTTTACTTTTAATTTCCCCCTTCCCTTATTTGCCCTCCCTTCTATCATTCCCTCAAACCCTACTTATTCCCCTCTTCCCTAAATTCCCTTAGTGTAAAATAGATTTTCACACCAAATTGAGTGTGCATGTTATTCAGTCATTAAGCCAAATGTGATGAGAGTAATCTCCACTTTTTCACTGTCACCTCGTTTCTTTTGGCCTCCATTGAAAAATACTTTTTCTTGCCTCTTTTATGAGAGATAATTTGCCCCATTTCATTTCTTCCTTTCTCTTTCCAATATATTCCTCTCTCACCCATTAAGGTCATTTTTAAAAATATAATCCCTTCCTATTCAACTCACCCTGTCCCCTCCATCTACATGTATATAATCTCTCCAACTACCCAAATATTGAGCAAAGTCTCAAGAGTTATAAATGTTATCTTTCCATGTAGGAATGTAAACAGTTCAACTTTAGTAAGTCCCTTGTGATTTCTCTTTGCTGTTTACCTTTTCATATATCTCTTAATTGTTGTGTTTGAATTACAAATTTTCTATTCATCTCTGGTCTTTTCATAAAGAATTCTTGAAAGTCCTCTATTTTATTGCATGTCCATGATTTTCCCCTGATGTATTAGACTCAGTTTTGCTGTTTAGGGGAATCTTTAATGCTAGCTCCTCTGATTTCCAAAATATCATATTCAAAGGCTAAAGCTGCTAGATCTTGTGTTAGCCTGATTGCATTTCCACAATACTCAAATTGTTTCTTTCTAGCTGCTTGCAATATTTTCTCCTTGTCCTGGGAACACTAGAATTTGGCTACTATATTCCTAGGATGTTTTCTTTTAAGGTTGCTTTCAGGATGTGATTGATGGTTTCTTTCAATATTTATTTTACTCTCTGGTTCTAGAATGTCAGGGCAGTTTTCCTTGATAATTTCATGAAATATGATGTGTAGGCTCTTTTTTTGATCATGGCCCTCAGGTAGTCCAACAATTTTTAAATTATCTCTCTTGTAACTGTTTTCTAGGTCAGTTGTTTTCCAGTGAGATATTTCACATTGTCTGCTATTTTTTCAGTTCTTTAGTTTTGTTTTATAATTTCTTGATTTTTCAAAAAGCCATTAGCTTCCATCGGCTCCATTTTAATGTTTAAGGAAATATTTTCTTCAGTAAGGTTTGGATCTCCTTTTCCGTCTGGACAACTCTGCTTTTTAGGGCATTCTTCCTCTCATTGTTTTTTTGGATCTTGTTTGCCATTTGGGTTAGTCTATTTTTTTAAAGTGTTATTTTCTGGGGGAGGAGCCAAGATGGCAGAGTAGAAAGACTCATGTATGCTAGCTCCAAACCCACAGCACATAAATTTCCTGTAAAAAAAACTCCCTACAAATTCTGGAACAGTGCAAGCCATGCAGCAATGCAGTGGAGGAGATTTCCGTTCCAGAGAGCCCTGAAAAACCGCACCAAAGGTCCATCGTGCACCAGATGGGGGAGCCCAGCCCTGGTCACATGTCCCCAGAAGAGCAGATCCGAGCAGGTTTCAGGGAGAGAATCTCCGATGGCCTCAGATGTCCCTCCACCAACAGATGCTACAGGTAAGTGAAAGAGATTTTTGGTCTGGCTGAGAGGGGAGCAGGGTGTCTGCGGGGCTCAGGCCCCCTTGGGAGGCAATGGCAGAGGCAGCCAGGGGCTCCCAGAGCAGACAGGAGCTCAGGGCCATTACTGAAGATCTCTACATAAACCCTTTGAGGGAACTGAGCCTGGGAGGCGGCTCTGCCCCCACCTGAGCACCATAACTTAAGCTCACATTGAATAGCAGCCACACACACAGCTGAAAGCCCTGAGGCTGGGGAGCAGCATTTGAATCTCAGACCCAAAGCACTAGCTGGGCAGATCTAGGTGGGGGTGGAGAGGAATCTCAGAAGTCAAGTAACTGGCTGGGAAAATGCCCAGAAAAAGGAAACAAAATAAGACCATACAGAGCTACTTTCTTGGGGAAGAGATGTTCCTTCCTCCTTTCATTTCTGATGAGGAAGTACAATCCTTGCCATCAGGGAAAGACGTGGAGGTCAGGGCCTTTGTATCCCAAACATCTGAAATAGATATCCAATGGCCTCAGGCCATGGAAAAGCTCAGAAAGGATTTTGAAAATCAAGTTATACAGGTGGAGGAAAAACTGGGAAGAGAAATGAGAGAGATGCAAGAAAAGCATGAAAAATGGGTCAATACCTTGGTGAAAGAGACCCAAAAAAACGCTGAAGAAAATAACACCTTGAAAAATAGGCTCACTCAATTTGCAAAAGAGGTTCAAAAAGCCAATGAGGAGAAGAATGCTTTCAAAAGCAGAATTAGCCAAATGGAAAAGGAGGTTCAAAAGCTCACTGACAAAAATAGTTCTGTCAAAATTAGAATGGAACAGATGGAATCTAATGACTTTCTGAGAAACCAAGAAATCACAAAACAAAACCAAAAGAATGAAAAAATGGAAGAGAAAGTGAAATATATCATTGGAAAAATAACTGACCTGGAAAATAGATCCAGGAGAGATAATTTAAAAATTATGGGACTACCTGAAAGTTATGATCAAAAAAAGAGCCTAGGCATCATCTTTCATGAAATTATCAAGGAAAACTGCCCTGAGATTCTGGAACCAGAGGAAAAATAAGTATTGAAGGAACCCATCGATCACTGCCTGAAAGAGATCCAAAAAGAGAAACTCCTAGGAACACTGTGGCCAAATTCCAGAATTCCCAGGTCAAGAAGAAAATATTGCAAGCAGCTAGAAAGAAACAATTCCAGTATTGTGGAAATACAATCAGGATAACACAAGATCTAGCAGCTTCTACATTAAGGGATAGAAGGGTTTGGAACAGGATATTCCAGAAGTCAAAGGACCTAGGACTAAAACCAAGAATCACCCACCCAGTAAAACTGAGTATAATATTTCAGGGGAAAATATGGTCCTTCAATGAAATAGAGGACTTTCAAGCATTCTTGATAAAAAGACCAGAGCTGAAAAAAAATTTGATTTTCAAACACAAGAATGAGAAGAAGCATGAAAAAGTAAACAGCAAAGAGAAGTCAGAAGGGACTTACCAAAGGTGAACTGTTTACATTCCTACATGGAAAGACAATATTTGTAACTCTTAAAACTTTTCGGTATCTGGGTAGTTGGTGGGATTGCACACACATACACACACACACACACACACACACGTACACATGTGCACGCACACACATACAGAGACTGAGAGCACAGAGTGAATTGAATAGGATGGGACCATATCTTAAAAGAAATTAAGGTAAATGGTGAGAGAGAAATGTAGTGGGAGGAGAGAGGGTGAAATGGAATGGGGTAAATTATCTCTCATTCAAGAGGTAAGCAGGAGACTTTTTAGTGGAGGGAAAAGGAGGAGAGCTGAGAAAAAAAACATAAAGTTTACCCTCATCACATTCGACTAAAGGAAGGAATAAAATGCACACTCATTTAGGTATGAAAACCTATCTTACAATATAAGAAAGTGGGGTAGAAGGAGATAAGCAGGGTGGGGGGGATGATGGAAGGGAGGGCAATGGGAGGCAGGAGCAATTTGAAGTCAACACTCAGGAAGGGACAGGATCATAAGACAGAATAGAAACAATGTGGGGCTGGATAGGATGGAGGTAAATATAGTTAGTCTTACACAACACCACTATAATCGAAGTCATTTGCAAGACTGCACAGATATGGCCTATATTGAATTGCTTGCCTTCCCAAAGGGAATGGGTGGGGAGGGAGGGATGGAGGAATTTGGAACTTAAAGTTTTAGTAACAACTGTTTAGTATTGTTCTTGTTACTAGGAAATAAGAAGTACAGTTAATGGGGAATAGAAAGTCATCTTGCCCTATAGGACAAAACAGAAGATGGGGACAAGAGAAAGGAGGGTCTCCTTTTGCAAGCAGTTGACTTGTTTTTCATGATTTTCTTGCATAACTGCCATTTCTCTTCCCAATTTTTGCTGTACTTCTCTTACTTGATGTTCAAAATTATTTTTGAGCTCTTCCATGGCTTGAGACCATTTCATATTTTTCTTGGAGGCCTTGGATAGAGGAGTTTTGACTTTATTTTCTTCTGTTTGCATACTTTGGTCTTACTTTTCACCAAAGTAATCTTCTATACTCTGAAACTTTTTCTGAAGTTTGCTCATTTCCTCAGTCATTTACTTGACTTTTAAGCTTTTTGTCAAGGTAGTTCTCTGTTTCCAGTGGGGGTGAGGGAGTGTACCAACAGCTGCTCAATCTCCACCCAATCTGTGGCCCTAGAGCTCAAGAAATAGTGGTTGCTGCTGCCCCTGCTGCTACTGTAGCTGCTGTGGGTTCCTCAGCCCCCTCCCACCTCAGCAGCCCTCAGACTGGGCCCAGACCCTTCCATTATCCCACACTGATCTCACACAGGCTTTTCCCTTCCAATTTATCCAGAGCGTATTGGGGTCATGAAGTATGGAAACCACCACGGGTGTGAGAGATTCAATCTCCCCAAGTACTGCTAAGGTTCCCTTTGTGCCCTGGTAGCCTGCACTGGACTGAGCTCTGCTCCCAGTCACCTTCCAGGCTGTTGTGGGCTGGAGAATTGCTTCACTCCATCATTCTGTAAGTTCAGCAATTCCAGAATTTATTTAGAGTCATTATAACAGTTATTATCCTTGATTTGGTGGGAGCACTTGAGAAAGTCCATGCTGTTACTCTGTGATTTTGGCTCTGCCTCCAAATCAAATTACTCTTGATAGAAAAAGGAATTTATGCAGGCTAGTGAGAAGAAATGATAAAATACAGTAAAAGTGTTGGCATGTAATATAGTGTATGATGACTACACACTTATAATAATTTTTAAAATTTGCTGAGAATCTCAACCAAAATGGAAGACAACAAAAATTTTATGGTAATGTATAACTAGATTAGAGTCCTTCTGTTCCTACCCTAACTAAACAAGTGCTTAGAATTTAAGGTCTAAGTGGGGGCTAGAAACTTGTCTTCCTTTTAGAAAAGGAACTGTTTTTTCCTTAAATGGAAGAAATTCAATTTTGCATGAAAAACTGAAATGTCAGGGAAGAGGCTGAAAAATCAAATGGTGACATGAAAGAAGTCATTCAGAGAAGAAGGAAAAGTCTATACTAGATGGATCTAAAAACAACTTTGAGTTAATTGCAGAAAAATTGGCACTAGATAGTGATATTCTAAGCAATGATGGAGTCACAGAAGCTGCCAATTTTTCCACTCGTCTAATAATGATAAGAGAACAAAAGGTTAGTGTTGGTTTTGTGACTTCCTGCCCAACACTACTGAAGTAGCTGTCTGTTAGTTTGATAACTAAAAATAGAGAAATTCTTGGAGGCTTATATCCAAGACACAACCAAACAAAATCTCCCAGAATTTCTCTAATTATCTACCTTCTACTCCCTTCTGTTTGCTCATGTGAACACAGGTGATACTGCTAAAAAGGAACTTCATATGCATTGCCAAATATTAAATCGTGGACAATCCATGTTAAAAAACAAAACAACAACAACAACAAAAAAAAAAAACCACCTTGACAACAATGTCTTCAGAGAAATCATTAAGGAATACTGCCCTGAGGTCCTAGGTTCAGAGGGCAAAACAGTCATGGAGAGAATTCACCTATAACAATCTGAAAGAGATTCCAAATTGAAAATGAGAAGGATACTGATACCACATTCCAGAACTGTCAAGTCAAGGATAAAATAATACAAAAGCAGCCAGAACAAAACAATTCAAATATCAAGGAACTACAGTTATGATGACACAAGACCTTGTAAGTTCTACATGAAAAGATCAGAAGGATTGGAATATGATATTCTGTAAGGCAAGGGAGCTTATATTACAATTGAAATTCAATATAATCTTTAAGACAAGGAGATGGACATTCAATGAAATAAGGGATTTCCAGACCTTCCTGATGAAAAGACCAGAACTCAATAAAAACTGTGATCTTAAAATACCAGGCTCAAGAGACTCAGAATAATTAAACAGTGGGAAAAATTGTAATTCAATTTGAACAAACTGTTTACATCCCTACATGTGAGGAAGATATTTTTAATCTTGACAATTGTATATTTTTATAACACTTAAAAAAGGATATGCATAAGTGGAAGGAGTGAGTATAAATTAATTGATATGAAGGTTAAAATGTAATTGAAGTGTGTGACAAGATTGAAATGGGAGAAGAGGAAAGGAGGAGGCAGAAAAGATTAAATTATATTACATGAAGAGGCAAAAAAAAAAACCATATAGTAAAAGGAAAGAAGGGAGGGAGATGAGCATTGTTTGAACTTTACTCTCATCATATTTGGCTCAAGAAGGGAACAACATACTCATTTAAATATCGAAATCTTACTCTCCCTACAGAGAGTAGGAGGGGAAATGGGAAATGAAAGGAAGGAGATGGTGAGAAGGCAGGGAAAAAGTAGTAAGGGAAAAGGGAAGCAGCTGACAGAGAGAAGGTAAGACTTAGGGAAGAGGTGGTCAAAAATAAAACTCGTGGAAAGGAAGGGATAAGAGGGAAATAAAAACATAAAGGGGAGAAATAGGATGGAAGGAAAGACGCAGATAGTAATGATAACTTTGAATGTGAATGGCATGAATTCTCCCACAAAACAGAGGCAGATAGCACAATGTATTAAAAACCGTAATCTACAATATGTTGTTTACAAAAAACACATTTGTAATGGGGGTATACACAGAGGGTAAAGGTAAAAGACTGGAGTAGAACATATTATGCTTCAGCTGATGCAGAAAAAGCAGGGGTAGCAATTCTAATATGAGACAAAGCAAAAGCAAAAATAGATCTAATGAAACAAGAAAAGGTAGGAAACTAAACCCTGCTAACAGACACCATAGACAATAAAATAATACTAAAAACATATATGGTTCAAGTAATATAGCATCCAAATTCTTAGTGGAGAATTTAAGGGAGTTAGAGGAAGAAGTAGATAGGAAAATTATACTAGTGAGGAAACTCAACCTCACTCTCTTGAAACTTGAATAATCTCACATCAAAATAAACAATAACGAAGTTAAAGAGGTGAAGAAAATTATGGAAATATATATATATATATATACATATATATGTGTATATATATATATATATATATGTATATATATATATATATATATATATATATATATATACATGATAGACCTCTGGAGAATATTGAATGGAGATACCTTTATCTCAGTGGTACATGGCACACACACAAAAACTGATCCTGTATTTGAGCATAGACATCTAGCAATTGAGTATAGAAAGGGAGAGGGGGTCAATATATCCTTGAGAGACCATGATGAAATAAAAATTTTATGTAATAAAGGGCCATGAAAAGATAGACTAAAAGTTAATTAAAAACTAAATAATCTAATCCTAAACAACGAGGGGGTCAAACAAGAAATCATAGTAACAATCAATAATTTCACTCAGAGAATGAAAATAATGAGACAACCTACCAAAACATAAGGTATGCAGCAAAAGCAATTCTTAGGGGAAGTTTTATATCTCTGAGCATTTACATGAGTAAAATAGAGAAAGAGGAGATAAATGAATTGGACATGCAACTTAAAAAGGAAGAAAAAGAACAAACTGAAAATCCCCAATTAAATACCAAATTAGCAATACTGTAAACCAAAGGAGAGATTGATAAAATTAGAATTAAGAAAACTATTGAACTAATTAATAAAACTAGGAACTGGTTTTATGAAAAAAATAAATTTGATAAACCTTTGGTCAATTTGAGTTAAACAAAAAAAGAAGAAAATCAAATTACCACTATGAAAAATGGAAAGATTGAACTCACCTCCAATGAAGAGGAAATTAAAACAATGATTAGAAATTACTTTGCCCAACTGTATATCCATAAATTTGACAATCCTAGTGGAATGGATGAGCATTTAAAAAAATATATACAAACTGGGAAGATTAACAGAAGAGAAAATAAAATGCTCAAATAACATCTCAGAAAAACAAATTGAAAAACCATCAGAGATCTCCCTAGGAAAAAATTCTTCTATGGCCAGATGGATTTAAAAGCAAATTCTATGAAACATTTAAAGAACAGTTAATTCCAATACTATACAGAGCATTGAGAAAAATATATGTAGGAGTCCTATCAAATTTTTTTTATAATATAAAGATGGTTCTGAAAACTATATCAGGAAGAGCAAAAACAGAAAGAAAATTATAGATCAATTTCCCTATGAATATAGATGCAAAAATTTTAAATAAGATATTAGCAAATATCAAAGAATGATACACTTTCATAAGGTAGAATTTATACCATGAATGCAGGACTGGTTCAATACAAGGAAAACTATGAGCATATTTGATTACATCAGCAACACAATAGAAGAAGCCTTGTGAGTATCTCAATAGATGCAGAAAAAGCTTTTGACAAAATACACACCCATTCCTATTGAAAACATTGGAAACCATAGGAATAAATAGAGCCTTCTTCAGAGTAGTATTATCTACCTAAAACCCTCACCAAGCATTGTTTGTAATGGAGACAAGCTAGATGCATTTCCAACAAGATCAGGAGTGCAAGGACGTCTGTTATCACCACTGTTACTCAGCACGGTGCTTGATATGTTAGCTTTAGCAATAAGAGAAGAAAAAGAAATTGAAGTTTTTAGGATAGGCAAAGAAGAAACTAAACTATCACTCTTTGCAGATGATATGATGATAGAGAATTCTAGAGAATCAAGGAAAAAACTATTTGAAGTTGTAAGCAACTTTGACAACGTTTCAGAATACAAAATGAATCCTCATTAATCATCCACATTTCTATATATTACTAATAAAAGCCAACAAAAAGAGATAGAAAGAGAAATTCCATTTCAAGTGATGGTAGACACTTGTAATGGTAATTTGAATTAGAAAATCTTTCCTATTCATTAATAGGCCCATGAAATCACAGGAGCCTATGGTGGGAGAAGTCTGCAGAATGGGTGGAGTAGGAAGAGGCAGAGCTAGAGCACAGCTGAGAGGAAGTTAGGCTTGAGAGGAGTAAGAGCTAGGAAGGATGCAGGCTCCTTGGTAGTGGGTCATTTTATGATTCTTTGCGATTTTCTTTAAGAGAGCCTGGCTGTGATGAGGGTAGTGGACCTGGTTTGTGGGAAGTTCAGCAGGGGGAAGGCTTGGGGATGTTGTTGTCTTCTTCATTGTTATTGTGAAATAGATTTTTGTTGCCCTAATGGGGAGAACCTAAACACAGGTCGGAGAGTGGAGAGCTGTGTTTAGCTCACCAGAATATATAGGCCTTAACTACAATCCCTAACTCCCTAACTCCCATCCTCAGGGCTCATTGGTGCAAGCCCTAAGGGTGCAATCTATTCCAGGCAATCTACCGTAGCAACAAAGAACAAATTTCGTTTTCACACATTAGCCCTAAAAAAAAAAAAAGGAGAGGGCAAGGCTGGGAAAATTCAAAGGGCAGTCTGGGAAAGTGAAGGGGGTAATCTTGAGAAAATATAGGGACTAGTCTGGGAAACTACAGAATATGTTGAAACATTTCTTCTACAATGTCTACCTGCTGCAAATGTTTCAACAAGACAGGAACCAATTAACCCATTGAAGAGAATTCACTTCTGAGAGAGATGCTCAGAGATCATCTCTCACAAAAATGAATGTCCCAGGGTTGGAGTATTTTCATTCCTCCCTAGGAAGAAAAAGGGCTAAAGGCACAGGGATTTGTGAAAACTGGGAACCCAGCTACAGAGGGAAGAACCAAGAGGCTTAGAAAGATGTTTCTGGGAAATAACAATGGAAACAGGCAAAGAAATGGCAGAGCTATGTAGGAAAGACTGGGCCAAGGCAAGCTAAGCTCTGGATTGAGGAAGGACTCTTACCCCAGAAGAGAGATGGAGCCTTGTCCATCAGGGTACAATGAGGGTGAGGCAGACTTGGAAAAGTAATAGTCATTTTTTGCCTGGAATTGTATCTAAATGAGGAGAAAGACTGCTGGAGAAGGTTCAAATGGAAAAGGAGTTGTCTGGTTTGCAGGAGAGGCTTTTTGTCTTGAACTCTTCAGGCTGTGCTTTGGGAGAGGAAACTGGAGAGTTCTGAGTGGTAGAAGAGAGGGTTGTTGGTTTGTCTCACAGTGGGCGAAAAGTTAACAATAGGAAAGTGAATGCAGCTCTTGCTAAGGTTGGGCTGGGTTGGAGCCTAAACACAGGTCAGGAGGATATGTGGGAGGAGAATGAAACAAATGAGGAGGTTGAGGTTCAGCCACCACTAGGAAGGAAGTAGGAGGATAAGGGGCACCACAATGTTTGGGGAGGTGAGGATTTTACTCAGCAGAGGGTCACAAATGTTTTGAGTTGGTTCACCCAAAAAACAGAAGAATCATTGGTACCTTGGATGGTAAGAATTAGTGAAGAAAGTAAGTTTTCTTGAGAGAGGAGAATGAATAGCCAGTGGATTCAGGGTCAGAGTGGATTGTCAAGAAGAGTTGTTTGCTGCTCTTTTCAGAGCAGGGCTAGATTTTAGAAGAACAGATGGCATTCCAAGTAATGAACTATGTAAAATATATCAAAGAAAGAGGACTAATTTTATGTTTTTTAAATTTTATTTATTTTTAGTGTTCTATAATCACTACCATAAAACTCAGATTTTTTTCCACCTTACTTCCTTCCCCCCCTCTCCCCGAGATGGCATTCAATTCTATATAGGATCTACACATATATTCCTATTAAATACATTTTCACTATAGTCATGCTGTGTAGAAGAACTAAAACGGATGGGAGAAATCATATAACATACCAAAACATAATACACGCGCACACACACACACACACACACTCACACAAAAATGATCTGCTACATTCTGCAACTGACTTCCATTGTTCTTTCTCTGGATGTGGAGGGCATTTTGCCTTAGAAAACCACTGGGATTTTTTTTTTAAATCCTTGCCTTGCTGTGAAGTTCCAAGTCTACAAGAAAATCTCTCACACACTGTGGTCATTGCTGTGCACAAAGTTCTCCTGGTTCTGTTCCTTTAACTCAGTATCAGATCATATAAGTATTTCCAGACCTCTCTGAAGTCTTCTTGTTCATCATTTCTTATAGCACAATACAATTCCATCACATTCATATACCATAATTTATTAAACCATTCCCCAATTGATGGGCATCCCCTTGATTTCCAGTTGTTGTCCAATACAAAGAGTGCTGCCATAAATATGTTTGTATATGTGGGACCCTTTCCCATTTTTATGATCTCTTGCGGATATGGTCCTAGAAGGGATATTGGATCAACAGTATGTACATTTTCGTAGCCCTTTGGGCATAGTTGCAAACTGCTCTCCACAATGGTTAGATGAGTTCACAGTTCCACCAACAAAAAATCAGTGTTCCAACTCTCCTACTTCCTCTCCAACATTTATCATCTTACTGTTCTTCCATGTTTGCCAATCTGACAGGTGTGATGTTTTAACTCAGAGCTATTTTGATTTGTATCTCTCTAACAAAAAGTGATTTAGAGAATTTTTTCATGTAATTATAGATATCTTTAAATTCTTCCTCTGGCAATTGCCTGTTCATATGCTTTGACTACTTGTCAATTGGAGAATGCATGTATTGTTGTAAATTTGACTCTGTTCTCTATATATTCTAGAAATGAGGCCTTAATCTACAAGATTAGCTGTAAAAACTCTTTTACAACATATTACATCCCTCCGAATTTTGGTTTCATTGGGTTTCGTTGTGCAAAAATTTTTCAGTTTAATGTAATCAAAATTATCCATCTTGTACTTCCTAATGCTTTCTATCTCTTCTTTAGTCAAAACTTCTTCCCTTCTCCACAAATCTGATAAATGCGCTATTCCTTGCTCCTCCAATTTGTCCATAGCATCAGTTTTATACCTAGATCATGTACCCATTTGCACTTTATTCTTGTGTATGGTGTCAGGCATTGATCTATGCCTAGTTTCTGCCACACTGTTATCCAATTTTCCCAGCAATATTTGTCAAATTGTAGTTCTTATCCCAGAAGCTATGGTCCATGGGTTTACCAAATAGTAGATTGTTATATTCATTGCCTACTGTTTCTTGAGTACCTAGCATATTCCACTTGTCTATCCTTCTGTTTCTTACTCAGTGCCAAGTGGTTTTGATAATTCCTGCTTTATAATACAATTTGAGATCTGGAAATGCTAGGCCACCTTTCCTAGCATTTCTTTTCATTAGTCCCTTTGATATTCTGGAAGTTTTATTCTTCAAGATGAATTTTGATATTATTTTCTCCAGCTCTGAAAAATAATCATCTGAGATTTTAATTGATATGGCACTAAATAAGTAAATTAATTTGGGTAGAATTGTCATTTTTATTATATTGACTCAGCCTATCCATGAGCAACTGATGTTTTTCCACTTACTTAGGTCTGAATTTATTTGTGAGAAAAGTATTTTGCAATTTTGTTAATATAGTTTCTGAATTTGTTTTGGCAGGTAAACTCCCAAATATCTTATAATGTCCACCTAAGCTTTAAATGGAATTTCTCTTTCTATCTCTTGCTAATATATAGGAATACAGAAGATTTCTGCAGGTTTCTTTTGTAACCTGCAATTTTGTCCAAGTTGTTTATTATTTCCAGTAATTTTTTACTAGCATCTCTGGAATTCTCTAAGTATATTATCATATATGCAAAGCGTGACAACTTAGTTTCTCCTTCACCTATTCTAATTCCTTCAATTTCTTTACCTTGTCTAATTGATACAGCTAACGTTTCTAGTGCTGTATTGAATAGTGGTGATAATGGATATATTGCTTCACCCCCAATCTTATTGGAAATGCATCTGCCTTATCACCATTGCATATAATGCTTGCTGAAGTTTTTAGGTAGATATTGCTTATTATTTTAAGAAAACTCTTTATTCCTATGTTCTCCACTGTTTTTAATAGGAATAGGTTTTGTATTTTTTTGAAAGTTTTTCTGCATTTATTGAGATAATCATGTAGTTACTGTTAGATTTATTGTTGATATGATCGATAATGCTTACAGTTTTCCTAATATTGAAACAGCCACGCATTCCTGGTAAGAATCCTACCTGATCATAGTGTAATATTCTCGTGATAAGTTGCTGTATTCTTTTTGCCAAAATCTTACTTAAGATTTTTGCATCTATATTCATTAGAGAAATCGGTCTATAATTTCCTTTCTCTGTTTTGTATCTTCCAGGTTTAGGTATCAAAACCATTTTTGCATCATAAAAAGAATTTGAGAGGACTCCTTCTTCCTCACTTTTCAAAAATAGTCCATATAATATTGGAATTAACTGTTCTTTAAATGTTTGATAGAATTCACTTGTAAATCCATCCAGGCCTGGAGATTTTTCCTAGCGAGTTCATTGATGACTTGTTCAATTTATTTTTCTGAGATGGAGTTGTTTTAAGTATTCAACTTCCTCTTCTGTTAATCTGGGCAATTTTTTTTTTAATATTCATCCGTCTCATTTAGATTGTCAAATATGTGACCATAAAGTTGGGCTAAGTAATGTCTAATTATTGTTTTAATTTCCTCTTCATTGGAGGTGAGTTCACCCCTTTCATTTTTGGTATTAGTAATTTGGTTTTCTTCTTTCTTTTTTTAATCAAAGTGGCCAAAGATTTATCAATTTTATTAGTTTTTTTCATAAAACTATTTTTTATTACATCAATAGTTTTCTTAATTTCAGTTTTATTAATCTCTCATTTGGTTTTCAGTATTTCTAAGTTGATATTTACCTGGGGATTTTCAATTTGTTCTTTTTCTAACTTTTTCAGCTGCATGCCCAAGTCATTAATCTGCTCTTTCTCCATCTTATTCATGTAGGCATTCAAAGATACAAAACTTCCCGTAAGACCTGCTTTTACAGTATCTCCTAAGATTTGGTAGGTTGTCTCATTATTGTCATTCTCTTTAATGAAGGTGTTGATTGTTTCAGTTATTTGTTGTTTAACCCACTTCTTCTTTAGGATTAGATTATTTAGTTTCCAATGAATTTTTGGTTTATTGTTCCATGAACTTTTATTACATATGTTTTTTATTGCATTATTATCTGAGAAGGATGCCTTGATTATCTCTGACTTTCTGCACTGGACTGTGAGGTTTTTATGACCTAGAACCAGGACAATTTTTGTATATGTGCCATGTACTGCTGAAAAAAAGTATATTCCTTTCTATTCCCATTCGGTTTTCTCCAGAGATCTATCATATGTGCCTTTTCCAGAGTTTTATTTATCTCTTTAATCTCTTTCTTGTTTATTTTGGAGGTTAGGTTATCCAGTTCAGAGAGAGGGAGGTTGAAGTCCCCCACTAGTATAGTTTTGCTATCGATTTCTTCCTTCAATTCCCCTAATCTCTCCTCTAAGAATTTGGACGCTATATCTCTTGGAGCATACATGTTTAATAATTATATTGCTTCATTGCCTATGGTGCCTTTTAGCAGGATATAGTTTCCTTCCTTATCTCTTTTGATTACATCTATTCCTGCTTTTGCTTTGTCTGAGATTAGGATTGCTACCCCCTGCTTTTCTTACATCAGCTGAAGTACAATATATTTTGCTCCAATCTTTTACCTATGTGCACCCCGTTTCAAATGTGTTTCTTCT
This sequence comes from Bettongia penicillata ogilbyi, assembly GCA_023548195.1. Taxonomy (NCBI): domain Eukaryota; kingdom Metazoa; phylum Chordata; class Mammalia; order Diprotodontia; family Potoroidae; genus Bettongia; species Bettongia penicillata. The sequence continues at coordinate 1,994,813 of JAJHZJ010000490.1, forward strand.
AAACATCATATTGTTGAATTATGACTTTTTATCCATTCTGCTCTCCATCTCTGTTTTATAGGAGAGTTCATTCCATTCACATTTACTGTTATGATTATGATCTGTGTACTTCCCTCCATCCTCTTTCCCACCATTTGTGCTTTTGGTTCTCCTGTCTCCCTTCTCCTCCTCAATAGTTTTTTTCTTTTCACCACTACTTCCCTCAGTCTTCCTTTCTTTTTTTAATCCCCTCCCTTTTACTCCTCTTTACCCTTACTACTTCTTCCCTCCCTTTTAGCTTCCTCTCCGTTTTCCCCTCCCTTCCCCTCCTACTGCCTGTAGATCTAATTGGAATTATATACTTAATTAAATTTATTGTTCCCTCCTTCAACCAAATCAGATGAGCGTACATCTCAAACAATGATATTTCCCTCCCTTCTTTTCCTCTACCATAATATAATTTTGCACTTCTTTCTGTGATTTAATTTACCATTTTCTGCTTCCTCCTTTTTACCTCTTCTGTTACAATCCCTTCCCATGCGTAAATCATTGGCCAGTTTCTCTTCTATTTCCTTCTTCAGTTGTTCCCAGAGAGATGTATGTGCATGCAAGCAGTCCACAGTCCCTTCCAAAGTTGCTCCTTGTCCCCAAAGAAAGATTCTGTGGTTTATTCACCCTTGTTTTGCTTCTTATTTCTCATGGTGGTGATTGTGTGTTGTAGCTTCTGGTTCTTTCAGTTGGAAGCTGCAGAACTTGGTGTTGAGGTGACTAGTGTGAAAAAGATTAGGGCAGGTGCTAACTTATCTTTTTTTTTTTTTTTTATCTTTCCCAGATCAGCGCTGGGGCTAGCTTGTTATATGTGGGGGAGGGGTGGTCTGGTCATGGGCGATCTGCTCAGCTGAGCTGAGGCAAAGGCAAGCTCAGGGGTTGGTGATCCTAGTGGCCCTAATATCTTTCCATTTCCCCTGGAATACTGAGTCTCCCCTGTGTCCTAGTGTGAATTTCCACCTCCTCTGGAGCTCCTCTCCTAGCACTGAGGCACACCTGGGTGCTAGTTCAGATTTCCACAGCCCTTGCTCCCCTCTCCTTGCAGTTCACCTCTGCCAGAGTAACAGGACCTTTGAAGCTGCCTTTAGCATTTGTAAGTTGAGGGATCTGGAGACTGCTGCTGCCCAGGATTCTGTGTGCCCTGTGACCTGCTCCTGTCCTGCCCCAGCCATGTGGCCAAACCCAGGCTGCACTCTGCTCCAAGCCTGGTTTGATAGACCTTTCCTATTGGCTTTCCAGGCTTCCTTGGTCTGGAAATCTTTTTCACTCTGTCGTTTTGTGGCTTCTGCTGCTCTGAAATTTGTTTAGAGTCATGTTTTACAGGTATTTTATGGACTATGAGGGGAGGGGTAAGCTTCTAAAAGTTCGTCTTTCTATTACATCTTTTTGACTTTGTCCCCTCCACTTTAATCTTTAAAGTACTATTTTCTTCAGTGAACTTTTGAATTTCCTTTTCCATTTGACCCATTCTTTTTTTAAGGCACTCTTCTCCTCATTGATATTTTGGACCTCTTTTGCCATTTGATTTAGTTTATTTTTAAAGCAGTTATTTTCTTCAGCAATTTTTGGATCTCCTTTAGCAAGGTGTTGACAGACTTTTCATAGTTTTCTTGCATCTGTTTCTTTTTGCTTCTCAATTTTTCCTCCACATCTTTTATTTTATTTTCAAAAGTCTTTTTGAGTTCTTCCATGGCCTGAGACCATCGCATTATTTTTAGAGGGTTGGGATATAGAAGTCTTGACTTTGATGTCATCCTCTTATGGTATGCTTTCTTCTTTCTCATCTGAAAGGATGGAAGAAAATACGTTTTCACCCAGAATGTAACCTTCTATAATCTTATTTTTCTCCTTTTGTAGAGCATTTTTCCAGCCAGTTACTTGACTTTTGAGTCCTTTTTCAGGTGGAGTGTATACTCTAAGGACCTGTAATTCTCGGATCCTCCAAGGTGGCACAATTAAGGGAGATGGGTTTACTCCTTTCCTGGCTTGTGCTCTTGTCTGTGAACAACCACAAGCACTCTTTTCTGCCCTGGAATTATGAGTAGGGTTTCCTCTCCATAGCAACCACCAACCCCACCATGCCAGTGCTCATCCTCACCCCAGGACCAGCCCTCAGGACTGAGACCCAGATCAGCTGTTTAATTCCCCCAGGGTCTTTATGTCAAGGGCTCCAAAAGTGGATACTGCTACCACAGTGGCTGCTGCTGCCCTTCGGTCAGCACTGGGGCCAGACTCACCTTCCCTCTCACTCAGGTTAAAGAGCTTTCTTACTGACCTTTGAAAGTGTCTTTGGCTTTTGTGGGCAGAGAAATCTGGAAAGCAAAGCTGCTACCCATGATTCCATGCCCTGAATCTTGCTCCAGTCCTGTCCATGCCATGTAGTCCAGGCTGGGCTGCGTTCCATTCCATGCCTGGCGCAATAGACCTTACCTATAGACCTTCTAGGCTGTCTTGGACTGGAAATCTGTTCCATTCTGTCAATATGTAGCTTCTGCTGCTCTATAATCTCTTCAGAGTCATTTTTGCAGATTTTTATGCTCTCTTGTGTGTAGGGGGGAGAGAAGCTAGAGCAGATCCATCCTTCTACACTGCCATCTTGAGTCCATTCTATATTTAGAGTGTTATAGAGAGAGGTAAAGTGTTTTTATCTATAGTGTCAAGCTATTAATTTTATTTCCAGTGCTTTCTTCTATACTGTACATTTATTTTTATTTTCCCTCTAATGCTCTCATTTCTTTAAAAAAAATAAACATTTCAAATCCTAACAGAAAATAAACTCTATTACTTCATCTCTTTTGGAATCCTAATTTAATTTTTGTCCAAGCTTCATTTTTTAATTGAAGCTTTTTATGTAATTGTTTTCCAGTTATTCTCTTTTTCTTAAATTTTCTCTCCTGGAGCTCTTTTCCAGGTCAGTTGTTTTTCCAATATGATATTTCAAATTTTCTTCTACTTTTTCATTCTTTAGTTTCTGTTTGATTGATTCTTGATGTCTCATAGAGTCATTAACTTCTACTTGCCCAATTCTAATTTTTAATGAATTTTTCTTCGGTTGGTTTCTGTACTCCCTTTTCCATTTGTCCAATTGTCCATTTTAAATTTTGTACCTCCTTATCCATCTGGCCAAATTTACTTTTTAAGGAACTGTTCTCTTCAGTGAAATCTTTTCCCATTTTTTGAATAGAATATGTTAAATGATAAGACAATTTTCCTTCTTCCTCTGTAATTTGGCTTTTAAAACCCTTCCTGAGCCCTTCCAAGAATGCTTTTTGACCTTGAGACCTGTTCATATTCCTTTGCGAGGTTGTCAGTACTTCCCTCTTCTGAATTTGTATTTTGATTTTTCCTGTCCGACTAGTAAGATTCTATGGTCTTTGCTTTTCTGATTTGCTTCTTGCTTATGGTGATTGCCTTTTTGCTGGATTTTAAAGTGTATCTCTGCTTTTGGGGCACAGTGGACTCTTTCCAAGGTTTCTTGTACTGGGAATTTGAGGCTTGTTTACTGGTTTTGTGTGCTATGGCCCCTGGTTCTTTCAGCTAGAAACTCTATAATGTGACAGTTTAACTGGTGCTGAGATGGCTGGTGTGTGCCAAAGCTGAAGCCAGGTGAAAGCAGTCTGAGTTTCCCCAGGATTACACTGAAACTCCTAGCATGAGGTGTGGGTGAGGAGTGGCCTGGGGTCTAGACCTGAGCTAGAGCAAAGGCAAGTTCAGTGGCTGGTAAAACCTATATGTGCTGATGTCTACCCAATTCCCTTGCCTGTGTGAAGACAAACCTGAGGTTCTGGTGTTGGCATTTACAGGCTTCACCACAGGAGCTCAAGATCTTCTGCTAGCCCCCTGAGGTTCTGATTGCTGGGATGCTTCTGGTCCTGCACTGATCTCTTTCAGCCACAGCAAGAGAAACTCTTCTGAAGATATCTCTAGCCTCTGGAGCTGAAAGACTGCTGTTCCTCTTCTGCTGGCTCCACTATTCCAGGATTTTTCCTGGTGAAATATTCTTTGGGCTTTACAAGGTCAACAAGGAGAAGGTGAGAGCACTTACAGTTTACTCTGCCATTTTGGCTCCTGCAAGTTCAAATAAATGACTTTCAAACATTTATTCTGTGTGCTAATCACACTAGGAGTGGCTGCAGCTCCTGCCATGGGCCCTGTGTTTCTCTCTCACTGTTTTACTGTACTCTTGTCCCACACTGAGAGACTTGGGAATCTGTGCACCTGGGGCTGTTACCACTCTGCTATGACTGAGTCTGCACTGGTATAGCCTGCTCACTCTGCACTCCCCTCACCCCATGTAACAGATTCTTCCCCTCACCATTCCAGGCTGTCCTGGACTGGAAATCTTCTGCACTCTGTCTCCTAGAGTATTCTACCTCTCTAAAATTTGTTCAGATTCACTTCTTTGAAGGAGTTTGTAGAAGAGCTCAGGTGAGTCCTTGGTTTCACTCCACCATCTTGGCTGTCCCTCACCCTCCCCACTGCTTATTTCACTGCATTTTTTATTGGAAAATAATCTATCATGAATTTCTCCTCTTCTACTCTACATTCCAAATTCAATTGCCATTGTTCTCATTTACTTCTACTTTTTTCCAAGTCCATTTTCCAAGTCTATTCAATCATCTATCCTAAGTTTTATGTCCTTCCAGTATCAACCTCTTCTAACAAATTGTCTGTATAAGTATCACTGCTTGTGCTTTAAAAAGTGTATAATAATTGCAAATGGAAAACTCCAAAACTGTATTGTTTGTCAATGTTTTCTTCTGGCCTTCTTTCTATTCTCTCCTGCATATTAAAAATAAATCACTTATGCTCTCTTCTTTCTTTACATTTTGTTTGGCATTCATATTGCTATACTTTCCTCCCTGTAGAAAAATAAAACCAGAATTCAGGAAAATAGTTGCATCATTTATAATATTTAAATATTCATGTATACATACATACCCACACATACACATACACACATAGACATATATACATACACTCACATATATCTCCCACAATGAATCTTGAGAGCATTATATTTCTATCAGGAGATTTGCAGTCTACTTTGTCATGTACCCTGGGAATCTCAATTGCTAATTTTACTGGTTGGAGTCCTCAAGTCTTTCCCCCACATACACATACATTCATACATACATACATACATACACATGTGTGTATAATTGTCTAAATTCTCATTATGTTCTCCTTATTTTACTCACTTCATTCTCAATAAGTTCATACATATTCTCTCAAATTTCTCTAAAACTGTTTTTTCTCCATTTCTCATAGCAATAGTATTCTATTATATTGATGTTCTACAATTCATTCATCCATGACTCAATTGATGGGCACTCTTTTAATTCTAGTTCTTTGTCATAATAAATAGATGAGCAAATTAACAATAAATTAATTAATTAATTAGAAAAATCTGTTGCTATAAGTATTTTTGTATATATAAATCCCTTCCTTCTTCTTTGACCTTCTTGGGGTAAAAATCTAATAAGCAATATAGCAACTGGGTCAAAAGGTATACACAATTTGGTGACTTTTGGTGCAAAGTTCAAAATTGCTTTTCAGGGTGTCCAGAATTCTTAACTCTAACAAGAGTTCATTGGTGTTTCTAACAGGGTTAATTTTAGCTGGAGTTGGACTAGAGCAATTAATAGTATTGCCTTCCTTGGATTTAACCAAGTGCTGAACCATAAAGCATGTCTGCCTTTGGTAACAATTATTTTTGACATGTTTTTGTTTTTAAGGGCATTAAAATTTAACACTGCTAGAAGGAGCATTGAATAGAACAGAGGACCTGAGTTGAAATCCAGTCTTAGACCTTTGACCTTGCTGGATGACCCTGGGCAAGTCACTTAACCTAACTGTCTTACAGAGAACAAAAACATTAAATAACTTTTATCATTAGATATTCATTAAGCTAGCTTTTCCCTTCTCATATTATTTCTTAGTTCTGGTTAATGGGATTTTACCATTAAGTTTCATTTAAAGGCCAGTCAATACATTTCAGCGTAACTAATTAAAGCCATTCCCTGTGGTCCCAATATCAAAGCAGTGCCTGCAAAACTCTGTAATCACCTTGATCTCTCAGGAAGATTGAAGCTGTTGCTAATCCCCAAAGCCTATAATTTCTTTCCTGAGCTTTGTAAATTGAATGAAATAGTACATTCCTTTGTGGTTTTACACAGAGCAGTTGTAATACATGAAATGGGAGAAAAAGAGGCAAAAGATCTGAATTTTTATATTTAATTTTGCTATTTACTAGCCATATGACTTTGGAAAAGTTCTGTAACTACTTGATCTAAGTTTATGCATCTGTAAGTTTGGGGAAAATAATAATTGACATACTTATGCATAGTTGTGTACATAAGTTATCTCATTTGATCATCATATCCTTTCCTCCCAACTCCATGAGGCATGAACTACAGAGATTATTGTCACCATTTTGCAGACAAGAAACAAGAGAAAGATTGTTCTTGGCTAGGTCTGACTAGAATTATCCCTAGGTTATTTACATTCAGTATTAGAACAAATTAATCACTTGAAGTCATTCAGGAGTTAAGAAAAGGGGATTTACTTAACCACAGCACGAGGTTATTCGACAAGGACAGGTATAGAGGACATTGAAAAATAGAGTAGGCTGAGCTAATTTCACCTTTTTTAAGTCAATCGTCATTTTCCACCTGCCAAACTTCAGAGAGTGTCAAGAATTACTCACTCTTGCTTTGTAACAAGGCAACTAGTAAGTAATATCAACTGCCTGAACCTTTAGTTCCCTGATCCAAACAATTCTCACCTATGACTTCAAATTCCTTTAAGGAAAACAAAACAAAAACAAACAAAAAAAACCCCAAAAATCTCACTAGTGTGAATGAAGGGATTCCATTACTTCTACCACAGAGGTGAATTGACTTTCCAATGACTGAACAGCTCATAAATGTTGAAGGTTGGATTTGAACCAGTAGTCTGTTCAAAATGTCATACTCTCTCTCAAAATAATAGCTGCCCTGCTTTTTTTTCCCTTGAGGGCTGCTGGGAAACATAAATGATAATGTATGTAGTATTACAAGTTAATCTATAGCTTCTCTCTCAATATTTTCTTCTTGATGATCTCTTAAGTTCCTATGTATGAAATTACCACCTCTATATAGATACTTCCGAAATTGCTACTATCAGTCCTTGTGTAGTTATGTTTTATCCTTCATTCTTCAAAAGGAACATAATAGCAGGAAGATGATGCCATGAGTTGCAAGTGAGTTGGATTTAAGTGAGGCTGTGCAAAGTCACCAGCCTCACTTTCTTCTGCAGAGCCATCTGGGTCCTCTGGAGGAACAAGTAAAAGTGCTGAATTCTCAAAAATAAAAAAAAAAAAGCACTTTAAAGATATTCAGGAATTAGCAGGAATTAACATTAGCTGGCTCCTGCATGGCTCACCCTTTACCCAATCACATGTTGACTGTCTGCATTTCCCAAGTTATTGATTTCTACCTTTCTAAGCAGCCAATTTAGAATTTACAAGTGGCAGCTTCTCAAATTGCAATCATCAAATTTGTCCATGATAATCATATCCTTTCTCTAAAGCTCCGGTTTCAAATCACCAATGCAACTTGAATATCTTAAATTCAATGTGTCCAAAATAAAATTGATTATCTTTCCTCCTAATCCCCTCAACTCTGCTCACTTCCCAGTTTCCCTATTATTTGTGTTAACATCCTCACAGTCATCCATCTTCCAACCAAGATGTCATTCTTGACCTATCACTTACACTCCTCACATTCACCACACATGGTCTAATCTTGTCACTTTCCAATGTCTCATACATATATATCATTTCTTCTGTACTCACAAAGTGGCATTCTGGTTCAAGCCTTCATCACCTAGTGATGTGGCTCTTGCAATATACTTCTGCTTGGTCTCCTTGCACAAACTTGACCTTCTCTGTCTCTCTGTCTCTCTCTGTCTCTCTCTGTCTCTCTATCTCTCTCTCTCTCTCTCTCTCTCTCTCTCTCTCTCTCTCTCTCTCTCTCTCGATACACACACACACACACACACACACACACGTACACACACCTCACCCCCACTGAAGAAGCTCCAATGCCTCCTACTTACTTTCAGAATTAAATACAAAATTCTCTGTTTATCATTTAAGACAGTAATAACCTAATTCCTTAAGCAGCAACTGGTAGCTCAGTGGACAAAGCACTAGACCTAGAGACAGGAAAACCTGAGTTCAAACACAGCCTCAGATATGAACCTAATTATATGACCCTGCTTGCCTGACAAAATGGATCCACTGGAGCTGAAATTGCAAACCACTCCAATATCTTTGCCAAGAATACTACAAATGGAGTCATAATGGTTTGATATGAGTGAACAGCAAAAGTATAGTCTTTTCCTACCTTCCAGTTCTCTAATATTGAATTCCCCCCCTGTGTATTCTATAATCACTAGACTCCTGTCTTCTTGCCTATTGTTTCTTCCTCGCAACAGCCTGTCTCTCAATATGGTATGATTTCACTATTCCCCATGTTTGGAGTTCTTTCTTCTTACCTCTACCTCCTTTCTCTTCTAGCTTCCTTCAAATCTCAGCTCAAACCCCAAATTCAGCAGGTGCAAGAGACCATTCCTGCTTTCCCCCAATGACATTGATTTCTTTCTGAGATTACCTTCAATTTACATAGTATAAATATCGTAGCCACAATTTTTTTCATGTTGACCTCATTACAGAATGAACTTCTTATGGGTGGGGACTGGGTTTCACCTTTTTGAATACTCATTGCTTAGCATAATCCTTGGCACATAGTAGGTATTCAATAAATATTTGACTATTGACTATGCAAATATTGGAACAGAGCTGAAGAAACAATTAGGGTAAACATGATTATGTCTTCAAAATTGATTTGGAATTTGTAACAAAAATGTTGCTAACTTTGTATTTTATGTTTTCTTGGCATTTCATTTCCTGACACAGAAATCAGTAAATTCATTATTATGAACACTAAAGGCAAACAACTATGGAAAATGAAATTCATCTCAGTTCTTGGAACAGTTCTATTATTCCTATTTTAAACAATATTTGCCCATGTCCCTCTTTCTCCACATTTGATCTTTTTATCCCCCTAATTTATGAAGAAAAACATAAGAAATATTTTTATTTTGGTAGTTTTCATCCTGTATAAGCTTCCGTTATGAAATTTGTATAAAACAATTCTCAAAATGATATTCTTAACAATGTTACATTTAAAAACATCCTGATTGTCGTTCTTTTGTATTATCAAGAATTTTTCCATGTGTTATATCTATACCTTGGAGCAACAAAAAAGATTCCCTCAGATTTTTTGCATTTGTAATTTTGATAAACTTTTGGAGATCTTTAATCCACAGGGAGTGACACATTATGGATAGATGAATTTTCTGAGTGATTGAAGGAGATTTTTTAAAATTTAATCATTTTAGATGAATATCATTCCAAATCATATGAATTCCCTGACTTCTTAAAGAAGAACTTAGTGTTATTTAAGTTATGGTTGAGGGGAATTCGTTTCCTCAATTAAAAAAAGCAGTAATATCTCACTATTTGCAAAAGACTGTACTACATACTGGAGAATCCTTTTTTTTTTTTAAATTATATCAGAAAAAACCTTTAGAGCAAACTTCTTGACCTCATGGAATTCAGTCTAATAGGATAAGATACCATCATAAGCAATTATAATCCATAATACTAGGATTAAAGAATTTTTTTGGAGTTTTATAAATGACTTCCGTAACAGTCATGTTGTTAAAGATTAACTATATTTCCCTCCATCCTATCCTGCTCCCTATTTCTTATATTCTCACTTTTGACCTTGTCTCTCACCAAGAGTTTTGACTTCTAACTGCTCCCTCCTCCCATTGCCCACCTTATACCTTCTCCCCCACAATGCTTATTGTCTTCTACCTCATTTTCCTGTATTGTGAGATAGGTTTTCATACCAAAATGAGTGTGTATTTTATTCCTTCCTTGAGTCAAATGTGATGAGAGTGAACTTCAGGTTTTCTCTCTCACCTGCCTCTTTTTCCCCTCCATTGAAAAGTCTTTTTCTTGTCTCTTTTATGAGATAATTTGCCCTATTCCATTTCTCCCTTTGTCTTCCCAATATATTCCTTTCTCACCCCTTAATTTCATTTTTTAGATATGATCCCATCCTTTTCCACTCACCTTGTGGTGTATGTGTCTCTATGTGTGTGTGTGTGTGTGTGCGTGTGTGCGTATAATCCCATCAACTACCCAGATATTGAAAAAAGTTTCAAGAATTATAATATTGTCTTTCCATGTAGGAATGTAAACAGCCCCACTTTAGTAAGTCCCTGGTGATTTCTCTTTCCTGTTTACCTTTTCATGATTCTCTTGATTCTTGTGTTTGAGAGTCAAACTTTCTTTTCAGCTCTGGTCTTTTCATCAGGAATGCTTTAAAGTCCTCTATTTCACTGAAAGACAACATTTCCCCTGAAGTATTATACTTAGTTTTGTGAGGAAGGTGATTCTTCGTTTTAGTCCTAGTTCTTTGATTTCTGGAATATAATATTCCACACCCTTCAATCCCTTAATGTAGAAGCTGCTAGATCTTGTGTTATACTGATTGCATTTCTACAATACTCAAATTGTTTCTTTCCAGATACTTGTAATATTTCTCCCTGACCTGGTAAATCTGGAATTTGACTACAATATTCCTAGGCTTTCTCTTTTTGGATTTCTTTTAGGAGGTGAGCAGTGGATTTCTTCAATATTTATTTTGATCTCTGGTTCTAGAATATCAGGGCAGTTTTCCTTGATAATTTCATGAAAGATGTCTAGGCCCCTTTTTTGGAAATGGTTTTCAAATAGTCCCATAATTTTTAAATTGTCTCTCCTGGATCTATTTTCCAGGTCAGTTGTTTTTTCAATGAGATATTTCACTTTATCTTCCATTTTTCCATTGTTTTGTTTTTGTTTTGTGATTTCATGGTTTCTCAAAAAGTCATTAGCTTCCATCTATCCCATTCTAATTTTTAAATAACTATTTTCTTCAGTGAGCTTTTGAATCTCCTTTTCCATTTGGCTAATTCTTCTTTTGAAAGCATTCTTCTCCTCTTTGACTTTTTGAACCTCTTTTGCCAATTGAGTGAGCCTATTTTGAAAGGTGTTATTTTCATCAGCATTTTTTTTGCATCTCCTTTAGCAAGTTGTTGATTTACTTCTCATGATTTTCTTGCATCTCTCTCAATGCTCTTCCTAATTTTTCCTCCACCTCTCTTGCTTGATTTTCAAAATCCTTTTTGAGCTCTTCCATGGGCTGAGATCATTGAATATTTATTTTGTATGTTTGGGATACAGAAGCCTTGACTTTGATGTCTTTCCCTGAGGGTAAGCATTGTTCTTCCTCGCCCAAAAGGATGGGAGAAGATATCTGTTCACCAAGAGTATAACCTTCTATCATCTCATTGTTTTCCCCTTTTGGTGCATTTTCCCAATCAGTTACTTGAATTATGGGTACTTTGCCAAGAGAAGGGTATACTTTGGGGATTTGTAATATCTCAATTCCTCGAAGGTGGCACAGTCAAGCATGTACACTGGTCTGGGATGAACCAGAAACTTTTGTGCCCAAAATCTGAGAGCAATAAACTTCACTCTCCAGAGCCACCTGGCCTCCAGTTTCACCAAACCAGCACTGGGGGCTGAGAGGATTAGAGATTTATAATTGAAAGAAGCATTGGAGTTGACCTAGCTCATTCTTATACACACACACACACACACACACACACACACACGCGCGCGCGCGCACACACACATTTTACAACTGAAGAAACTGAGTCCCAGAGAGATCAAATGTTTTGGTCAAGAAAATCTTTATCATAAGAACCATCAAGATATTTGAATATGAGAAGTAATAATAACTATATCTTAATTAAAAGCTTTCTTCTCCTCTTTTTCCTGTTATGGGATTCAAGACCTCTAATTATCCTGCATAATTTTGTATGGGCTTACTGTAATTCTTCAATATCTTTTCTTGCTATTTGCCATTCAGAATGTAATTGTTCCATGTCTTTTAGCTTGTGCAAAATACAAAATTATTACTATAATTTAAATATATAAGTACATATTTATATAAAATATATTAATTCAACAATAACAAAAATTATTAAAATTATCTCACATTTCTGGAGATAATGTAGCCGTTAAAAAAAGTCTACATTTACATTACAAGATACTGTCATATTTTAGTGAGCTTGCTCTCAAATAAAACACCCAAGCATATTTGATGGTAACTTTTTGAAGTCATCTTTCACCTACCCTAAACTTTTACAATTCCTTAGAGAATGGTTGTTAAAAAATTACAGCATTTAACTTTTCCATGAAATATTTTTTTAATTCTTTCTAACATGGCTACTCTCTGAGAACAGTTTTGGATTTATGAGAAATGAGAATGACATTTCTAGAGATAAGAGGTATACCAGAGAAGAAAGGAGGATTCTGAAAGTGGAAAGGGAGGCAATAATGGCATGTTTCACTTACATTCTGTTATATTACTTAGAGACTGTCGGTAATCATGAGGATAAGTGTTGTTGCTATCAACACAGCCACCAAGCAAGGATTTCATACCCACACTTTACTATCTGTTAAGGGTCTATTTTTATGATATAATGTTTCAATGCTTCATTAAATCTGTGATCTCTTAAATGTGGATACATGATCTTTCTCCCTTAACCCTCCTCCCTTCCTAAATTGCCTTTTACATTCAATGATATCACTATCCTCCCAGACTTCTCAGCTCACAATCTAGGTCTCATCTTCAAATTCTTTTTCTCTCTCAACTCCCATATACAATGAGTTGCCACGTCTGGTGAGTCCTAAGTCCATAGTATCTCTTATATGCATTCCCTTCTCTTCACTGACGTCATTCAATTCCTCTAATCAAGTCAAGTAAAAATAAGTCAAGAAGTATTTCTTAAGTACCTACTACAAATGAGGTGCTACAATAAGGGCTAAATATTTAAAAAAGGTTAAAATAGTCTCAGCTATCAAACATCATATGCTCTAATGAAAGAGGTAACAAGCAAAAAATTACATACAAATTACAGATAATCTCATAGGAAAGCATTACTACTAAGTAGAATTTGGGAACGTTTCCTTTTTTTATTATTTTTAACACAGTTTATAAGAGATAAAGCAATTCCAATTTTTGGTCAGGTGATACCTGACCAAAACATTTACAATATGGACCACAAAAGAAACATTTTTTTAAACATTAACCAACTGAGACACAAATAATATTTATGGTGGTAACTTCACAAGCTCTTGACCTAATTGTCTCCACAGTATTACTGTGAATTAAAGGACCCTAACTTATTGTCATTGGTCTAAAGTCCCATGCCTGATAGCTTAATTTTAAACAACCTCGGATGTTCCCCTACTCATAATCTATAATTGAATAGATCTGGTATTAAGCTTACAAATCTTTTGACTATAGGAAATTGCCACCAATATTAAGGACATTGCAGGGATATAATATCACCCCAACTTCATGTCAGTTCCAGGCAGGATTAGATTTTCCACTTGCATTCATTCAGGCTTAAAGTCTTCCAGGTGTCTGTAGGGAAATTGAGTCAGGAGAATCCCACCTCAGTGCATGCTGAACAGCCTCTCTCCCACCCTTCCCTTGAGATCACCTATGCAGTTCATACCAGCATCTCCTCAGCTTACTGGCATCATGTATTGGAGGCTCAGATTGCCTTTCTTGCTACCCATACCTGGAGTTAGACTCAGAAGAACAGTCACTTAATAGTCCCATAGCATCTAAAAATGGTAAGTTCCAATAACGAAGTTTCAAATACAATTATAGTTTCACTTTGACTAAGGAACATCTTTTGCAGCAAGTCTTAAGTGGCTTACATGCCTTTCTATACATGTTCTAGTTCCTGATTAAATGGCAATCATAAAATCAAATTTACCATTGAAACTTTGACTTTTCCATCAATGCCAAATTTTACCCGAGGTTACCTTCCTCTAGGAAATTTAGACTGAAATTCTTTTCTCCAAACTAAAGATGTCATTAATTTATTCTCAGTAATTAATTCAGTCTATTGTTTTAATGCTGATTGCTTTTACCTCACTTTGAAACATGTCCAATTTTTCTCCCCATCACTCCCCTCCCCCCACTTCCTAATACTTTGCATACTGATTACTTCTTCCCTCAATTCATTCACCCCTCTCCTATCCTCATATTCTCTCCTTTCTTGCAGAGCAAGACAAATTTCCACACCCCTATCCCTGTAGTTCTTATTTCCCAATTATATGCAATAAAATTCTCAATATTCTTTTCTAATATTTTGAATTCCAACTTCTCTCCCTTCCCCCCCCCCCCCCAGCCCTACTGAGATGGCAAGCACTTCAATACAGACTAAATATATGTTGTTGTGCAAAAGACTTCCATAGTTATCATGTTGTGTAATGCTAATTATATTGCCCTCTGACCTACCTATGTCCCTTTATCCCCCCCCCCCACAATTGGCCTTGTCCCTTCTTGAAAGTGTTTATTTCTAGTGACTCCCTTCTCCCATTTGCCCTCCCTTCTAACATTCCCCTCACTCCACTTTTGGCCTCCTCTTCTGCTTTCCTGTGGTGTGTATAAATTTTCATATCAAAATTAGTGAGCATGTTATTCTCTCCTTGAGCCACACGTGGGGAGAAAAGCTTTATTTTTCCCACTCTCCCTTTCTCCCTTGTCTCCTCCATTTAATAAGATTTTTCTTATCTGTTTTATGAGTTATAGCCTCCCCCATTCCATTACTCCTTATCTTTTCCCATAATTTTCCTCCTTTACTCCTTAATTTTTATTTTATTTTGTTGTGTGTGTATATGTGTATATCATCTCTTCTGATATAAAACATCCTGTACTTTCTATCTATGCATATATGTGTCTATGTACAATCTCTCCAACTACCCAAATACTGAGAAAAGATTAAAGAGTTAAAAATATTTTCTTTCCATGTAGTAATGTAAGCAGTTCTGCTTTACAGAGTCTCCTATGATTTTTCTTTTCTGTTTACATTTTCATGCTTCTCTTGATTCTTGTCTTGGGAAGTCAAATTTTTAAATTCAGATCTGGTCTTTCCCTCAACATGAAATCTTGAAATTCGACTACATGACTGAATGACCATTTTTTCCCTTGAAGTATTATATTATTCAGATTTGCTGGGTAGGTGATTCTTGGTTTCAATCACAGTTCCTTTGACCTCTGAAATATCCCACTCCAAGACCTTGGATCTCTTAATGTTGAAGCTACCAGATCCTGTGTTATCCTGATTGTATTTCCACACTACTCAAATTGTTTCTTTCTGGCCGTTTGCAGTATTTTCTCCTAAATCTGAAAACTTTGAAATTTGACCACAATATTCCTAGGAGTTTCTCTGTTAGGGTTTCTTTCAATATTCATTTTGCCCTCTGCTTCTATAACATCAGGGCAGTTTTCCTCGATAATTTCATGGAAGATAATGTCTAGGCTCTTTTTTTTGATCATGGCTTTCAGGTAGTCGAATAATTTTTAAATTATTTCTCCTGGATCTATTTTCCAGGTCAGTCGTTTTTCCAATGAGTTGTTTCACCTTATCTTCTATTTGTTCAAGTTTTTGTTTTTGTTTACTAATGTCTTGGTTTAACTCATAGTCATTCATTTCCCTGAACTCAATTCTCTCTTTCAGTGAATTATTTTTTTCAGTGAGCTTTTGAATCTTCTCCTTTATCTGACTAATTCTGCTTTTTAAAACCTCCTTCTCCTCCTTTGCTTTTTGGACCTCTTTTTCCAATTGAGTTAGCCTCTTTTTAAAGTTGTTATTTTCCTCAGCATTTTTTTTTGGTTCTCTTTTAGTAAGCTGCTAACTTGTTTTTTAAGGTCTTCTATTGCCTGAGCCCATTTTAAGTTCCCTTTGGGGGCAGAGGCTTGACTTCTTCTGACAATATGCCTTGTTCTTCCTCATCTAAAAGGATGGGGGGAGACACGTCTTCCCCAAGAAAGTAACCTTCTATGATCTTATTTTTTCCCCTTTTTTGGGCATTTTCCCAGACAGTTACCTGACTTCTCAGTTTCCTCTCCATATTCCATTCCACCTAGCTAGCACTTTGGGGCTGATATTCAAATGTGATTCTCCCAAGCCTTAGGGGGTTTTCAGTGGAGGTGGGGCTGCTATTCAGAGTAGAATTAAGTTCAGCTGCTCAGGTGAGGGCTGGGTTGCCACACGGGGCTTAATGCTCTCAGGGGGTTTACGAGGAGACTTTCAACAATGGATTCAGGCTACTTCTTGCTTTGGGAGCTCCTGTCTGCTGCTGCTTCTTCTGCTGCCTCCTGAGGGGGCTTGAGTTATGGGGACACCCGTCTCCCTTCTGGGCCAGCTGAAAAAAATCCTCTCACTGACCTTTGGCACCTGTGGGTTGAGGGATCTGTGCTACTGCTGGAGATTCCATCCCTGAAGCCTGCCTGGATCTGTTTTTCTCAGTGCCGTGTGACCAAGGCAGGACTGGGCTCTGCTTTGGGGTCTGGTGTGCAACAGACCTTTCTCGTCAGTTTTTCAGATCTCTCTGGAACAGAAATCTCCTCCACTCCATTGTTCTATGACTTCTGCTGCTCTAGAATTTGTTGAGAGTTCTTCTTTACAGGTATTTTAGGGGCTGTAGGGTAAGAGCTAAGTGTGTGTGTATCTTTGTACTCCATCATCTTGGCTCCCCACTCTGGAAATGTTTCTTGTAGAAGATGGGATTTTATCTAAGTCTTGAAGGAGCTGGTAGGAAGGACTTCCAAGAATAAGGGACAGTAAGTGGCAAATGATCAGTCAGGAGACAAAGTGTCTTGGCTAAGCAAGGAGATCTATGTCACTGGATCATGGTGTGTGGGATGGCTCAGATCCCTACTTAAATTACTCAGTGGCCTCTCAAAGTGATGACAGAAAGATTATTCGATTCTCGAGATGCAGGGCAATCCCTGTACCAGTTCACCTGGAAGCTGAAGACAAAGGAGAAGCAATGATAGCAATTATATATATATACAAGTCCCTCCCTCCCCACTGACCGTTATCCTCATTACCTGAGAATATGATCTTACATACCAGATGTGAAATCTAGCCAATCCCTTTTGAAATGAAGACATCAAAGAATTATGTAAGTTTCATTCAATCATTGAGACCCTAATGTATTACACAGTTTTATATCCTTATATGGAATTGTTCTACTCTAAAAGTATTGTAACCTTGAACCTCTCGGTCTTATCTCACCCCTGGGAGAAGAATTACAATCTGAGAAGTCTTCATTAAACCTATTCCACTCAATGGCATGCATTTGGGAGTAAGATGTATGAAGATTAGTAAAATGGAAAGCTGTTAGATTATGAAGGCTGTGAAAAGCCACAGAAGATTCTATATTTGGCCTTGGTGAAAATAAAATATCAATAGAGCTGACTGAATAGGGTAATGATATAGTTCTTCAAGAAGAACAATTTGATAGTTGAATTGTGGATGGAATGGAGGAGGAAGAAAATGGTTATTCCAAAAGTCTACACGTGAGGTGACACTGTCAGAGAAGAGAAGATCATGGAATGTGAAAAGTTGGTATATAGTTTCCTTATTTCATTCTAGTTTTTTGTTTGTTTTACAAGTACTTTGTGGGGTTTTTTCTTTTTTTTTTTTTTGTAAAATAGTGAATACTAAAGCATTTATGAGTTAATCCATTATTTTGAGTCACAGAAATATCTTTTGATATAACATCCAACAAGAAAAATTCCCATCCTCTACTTCCCTATAAACATACATAGAAATTGACTTGACTTTTCTTGACTTGCCATCATTTCTCCAATAACATGGTCTTCTTCAGCAATGAAGGACAAACATAGGAATCTATAAGAAGACACAGCTGCTTGAATGGGGACCCAGCTATCTGGGTAACTCAGCTCCTCCTCTCCTATCTGTCTCCCCCTCCCCTTCCTTCTCCTCTCCAAAGGAAGGTAAATTTGGATGACCAAAGGATGCCCAGTTAACTTGGGATTTACTAGATAGATTTTTTTCCCCTTCCCTCCTCTGCTGTCCTCTCCCCTCCCCTCCCCTCCCTTCCCTTCCCTTTCCTACCCTATCTCTATATAAGGGCTGTTTTCTGGACTCTCCTAGCTTAAGAGTCATTATCAATAGTAACTGTTGCTGTTTCCCTCCCACTCTAATGTAGCTATTTTTCTTTGCCTCATTAAAGGAAGTCATCCCCTGATTACTTCTTAAATTAGCCTATTCCCTGAATGGGCATTACCTCACCCTAAGTGGGTACCTGAATAGACCTTAAAGCCTCCCACTGCATCCTGTGTTCCTGATACATACCTGGTCACTGGATTTAGATGACCATGGAGGAGTAGTGAAGTTGGTGACTTTGTACTGTCCTCCACTCAAAACAACATCTAGTACAAGTCATGTCACTATTTCTCTGATGGCCTGATCTTCTTTAGCAGTGAAGGATGACCCAACAACAACATAGAAATTGAGAAGGAAAGAGACAAAATGACTTTTGGAAGTTCAGAGTAGTAGATAAAGAATTTGAAATCAAGTTTTATGATTACAATCAATCAGTCACTTAAAAAGTGTCCACCATGGAGCCAGTACTGTGCAATGCACTAAGCATGGAAAGACAAAGAATAAGACAACTTCACTTCTCCCAGAGCTTACATTATAACAATTCCCAAACCAGTACTTTCTCATAGTATGTAGTTCAAATGCTGAAAATACATTTTTCATTGTACTTTACATAGTGATTTAAAAAATGGATTATAAATACAATTAGATATAGTTTTAAGGCTTTAATGAAATCCCTTCATTTAAATATTGCAGAAACATATTACCAGTGCTTATAATTTTCATCAGATTAAAACTACTCAGACTATTCTTAAAATATGGATAAGGTATGAAGAGAAAAATAAATAGTTTGTGATTTATTTTTCTTTCTGAAGTTTTAAGGATTGTTATATTCATGTTGAAAGATTTCTTTTAAATAAAGTAATGTAAAAATAATAATAAAGTCAAAATTATAAACACAATTAAAAATGTAGTACATTATATGAACAGAAGTGCATTTACACAAGAGTGACAATTTTGAAAATACAAATATCCAAAGAAATCTAAAAATGTGTTATTTTTATGAATGGGAGAAAATGTAAAGCTGAAATCTTCCAGTTTTCTAAGGGTATTGTTTGATTATGTCCTTGAACATAAACTAGAGTGATCTTTTATTTAAATGCAGTACTTGTACATTCCCTGATTTATGATGCATTGATGAAAGAAAACTATCCACTGTACCATACAACATCACTCTCCCTGCCCATGTAATTCACACAAGAATTTCAATACATAAAATATGAACTTTAGATTTAGAGCAGGCGAAGGCAATAAGGTCAGACATTCAAATTACAATCATTTTTGAATCTCTTTCTCTCTGAATATTTCTATTGTTTGTGAAAAATTATGCATAGAGTATGGTAGCTTTGTAAAAAGAATTTAACTTGGCAGATAGATATATTTATATCTATATCATTTAAGTGTAACAAAATTATAAACAGATATATAAACATACTCATATATACACATATATATGCCAAATATATATGAAAATCCAAAGCCTAATCTTCCAGTTTATCTTTTCATTTTAAGCTTGCCTTTTACTAAATTCTAGTAGAAAAGTTCATGTAAGTTTTCTTCAAAAATAAATATTTTTATTGAGTCTTACAAGTGGAAGAACATCCACAGGTCAACTCACGAAACTTTAATAGAAATCCCCTCTAAAATATCTCCTGTTTGTCATGTAACCTCTGACATAAAAGGCATCAGTGGATGTAGACTTTACTCATCACTCCCTGAGACAGTCCATCACACTTATTTGGATAACTCTAATTGTGATGAAGATTTTCTTGAAATCTGACTCTCTGCCCTTCTACTCTGTATCTCTCCTTCTAACACCTGTGCCCAACTCAGCACAGAATCAGGCACAGAATTATGAACTTCATAAATGGCTATTAATTGACTGAAAAGCAAAATAAACCTAATTCTCCTTTCACATGAGGCATTTTCAAAGATTTGAAAGTTATTTCTTTAATCACTTTGATTCCTCTGGGTTCATTGTTCATTTTTCTTCAATTTATAGTTAAATGACTTCCAATACTTTTACTTCCTACTCTCCATCTTCTGGATGAATTTCTTTCTACTGTTGTCCTTTGCATATTGTGATTGATGTGCAAGAAGACTAGAAATGTAGGAAGGAAGCAGATTATGAAGGACTTTAATGAAAAACAGAGGATTTTATATTTGATCATGCTTATGATAGGGAACAACTGGAGTATATTGAGTACAGGAATGACATCATCAGACATATGCTTAACACAGATCTCTTTCACAACTGAGTGAAGGATTGACTACAGCAGGGAGAGACATGTCAGAGACATTAACTAGCAGTGTATTACAACACTGCAAGCATGAGGTAATAAGGTCTGTACTATGGTGGTGGTAATGTTAGGGGAGAAAAGAAGGTGTAATGTGTAATACGTTATGAAACTGAAGCAGTGATAGTGGGAAACTGCTAGAGAAGATGAAATGAAATTGCATTACCTGTTCATGTACCAGAGATAGCCTTGGAAACGATAAGCCTCTGCCTTGTAGGGTTGTAAGTATCTAATGGTTATATAAATCCCCTTTTTATGTGAAACATTAGTGAAGGAAGAGATAGTGGTAGAAGACATTCAGGATATGTGAGGAGAGGAGGAGTGGAGAAGAATATTAGCAAAGTGGTTGATAAATTGTAGGTCTTTGTGAGGGTAAAGAATAGATTTAGAGTTACAAAACAGTGAAAGAAATAGAATGACAATAAAGTGTAATGATATAATGGAATTTCAGAGCTCCTGAGCAAGAAAGTGGTGACTTTGTGGGTAATGGCAAGATCAAATGTACCTGGTTTTGGCTGAGATGGGGTAGAGGTCACTGAAAATGATTAAATTGAGGAACTAGGAGTTAATCTAAGGGCAAAAGTAGAGAAAGAAAGACAATGAGCCATTCATTGAATTCATTGTTAAAAGAAGGGGAGTGTACTGTGGGTTGGTACACAATAATCAGTGATGACTTTTCCAAAAGTACCACCAATGCATTTCTAAATTGAAAATATGTTATTAATATTTTCTCCATAATTTTCTTAAGTCTAGACAATTAATACATATATTAAACCCTGATTCATATTGTTAGCCCAAGTCTGAAGCATAAATTATTATGTTGAAAAGACAAGAATCAAATTTCATTGATATGAACTGATTTCAACCCACCCCCAACAAGAGCTTTAAAAATTTTGATTTGGTGGTAGATTTGGATTAAGCAAACTTCAAAGGAAAAGAAATTATTGAGTGAAAATGATCAATGGTAAAATTGAAAAGGGACTTGGGGAACAAAAAACATTCCAATTCCCTAAACCACCAGTCAGGATAATGAGTAAAAGTTCACCCAGTGCTAGAAAGTGTGTCCAAAGTGATTGTATCATCAGAAGAGAGAAGATTTCAGCAATACCTGTGGGAGAAAGAGAGAGGAAGAGAGACAGACAGAGAAAGAGAGAGAGAGAAGAGAGAGAGACAGAGATAGAGACAGAGACAGAGAGAGACAGAGAGAGAGAAACAGAGAGAGAGAGAGAGACAGAGAGAGAGAACACATTTGTTCCCTGGCATACATTCCAGAAAACACAATGGAAAGGATAAATAAGTTACAGGTGAAAAGTTGAATGAGATTGGAACAAAGGATCTGATACTTTGGAGGAGAATAGAGTATGTTAACAAAAGGTTAAGTCCAGAATAACTTCTCTCATTCGCTCTTTATTTTGGGGGTCACCTTGTCTCACCCACATTCTAATTTTCAAGGCTCTTTATACTCCCAGTCCCACTAGAAGCAAGCATGGGAGCTTTTAAATTTTCTACTTTCAACCTGGATATTTAAGTCTCTTAAGCAGGCTCATGACTACTTATTTCAGGGAATATTGACTCTGGATTTAGTGTAGACAGCCATTCTTTCTAGGTGACTGCAGCTTAGGACTCTAAAGCTCATTTTCATCCTTGCCCACAGCAAGGATTGTTGCTCTGTGCCACCACTCCTTGCTGATATTTAGATTATGAAAAAGAGACAATGACTGAAGAAGTGTTTTTATTATATCATGGTCAGAATTTGAGGTATTTGTAACTGATAGAGCATTACACAAATTCAGTGGTGGTACAGTGGTTAGTGCTTAGGCTTGGAGTTAGGAAGACCTGAGCTAAAATTTGGGCTATGACTTTTACTAGTTATACAACTCTGGGCAAAACACTTAATCTCTGCTTATAGTTCTCTCAGCTACAAGAAGGAATAATAATAGCATCTGCCTTTCAGGATTGTTGTGAGGACCAGATGACTATTCAGTGCATATTCCCTTCCTCTTCATAAATATCTGCCCACACATACATACATGCATATACATGTTCTTCATGTGTATATATTTGTGTAAATATTGTATTACACAATTATAGAATATACATATATATGTCTATACATTTCCATTTATGTGGCAATAATGTATATATGGCACTACAGACATATTTATACATTTCCCTAATATTATGCATCAAAGCTATCCTCTTGATGTCTTCTTTTTAGCATTATTCTTACTAATAATTTAGAAAAAATACAGATGATATACTAATTTCATTTGATGAAGATGTGGATCTGGGATAGAAAGGGAAAACACTGGATGAAAGAATTACAACCCACAAAGATTACAAGTTGGCAAGAATATATGAAAGTTGTTATCCTCATGCATTAAGTTTGAAAATTTTTGAGATTTCAGTCAACTAAGCATCCTGTGTTGTCTTACATGAAGGTCAACCTCAGAAGTTCAACAGGGGAGAGATTTGCATAGCTGGTATTCATACAAAAAAACAACTTGGAAGTTTTAATTGACTAAAATTCGAATAAGATTCAAAACTGATTTGACTGCCAAAAAGTTTATATACTATATAACTTTTAATAACTCATTAACAGAAAAGTACAGTAATATTCATAGTAAAAGGAAACTGTCACATGAGGATTCATTGAAAGAAAATATTTTTAGCTTAACAAAACTAAACTTATGGGGAACATACTTACTACATTCAAGTACATGATAGATTGTGATGTAGAAGAGAATTGATTCTAGTTTTTGACTTTTAAAGGTAGAACTATCATCAGTTAATTCTCAATATAAGGAAGAAATCCTAACATTTAGAGTTGTCTGAAAACTGTTAACAGGCTATTTTCATTAGGAGACATGATTCTTGTCACTAGAGGTGCCCTTAAGAATGAAGCTAGGACACAGATTGTCAAGAATTTTATGGAGGGAGGCCATAAATCAGCTAAGGATAAGAATAAGCATGCTTAATCTTCAAATTCTATGAGCATGATTCTGGATTTTCTATCTGAACATTTTTAGAGTTTTACTACTACTTAACTGGCTGTCCATAGTTCTCTTACGTTTTGGCAAATTTACAGTCTGATATTATAAACTGTCTTTAGTTATTCGAATACAGGCTTTGATTATAGCAATCAGAATATTTTGATACATAAGAAGTTAATATATATTTTTTAAAGTGCTGTTTATTTTCTAATTCACCCTTGCTCCTCTGCTTTTTCTTCATTTAAACTTTTTTTCTTACTTTACTTTTTCCTGACATTTACATACCATTGCTATTGTGAAAATCCAGAGTATTTTTTTCTTCTAAATTTAAATCCATAAGAATTTATTTTCTTTCCCCGTCATATCATACAAATGACTAACAGAAAAATAAAACTCTCGGGACAAATATGAATAATGGTATAAAGTAAATAGTTTTATTGACCATGTACAAAATTGTTTTTCCCATTCTGCATTTTTAGTGTATCACATTTCTCTCAGGAGGTGGGTAGTCTGTTTCATCTTCTCCACCCACCCTGGATTGGTGGTATATTATTACAGAGTTCTAAAGTCTTTTGTTTTCATTTCATAATATGGCATATACATACATATCTATGCATATATGTGTATATATGTATGTAGGTGTGTATGATTAGATGCCAATTCTTCCATGAAGCTTTCATGGTCTTTCAGCCACAAATGATATCTCCCAGCTCTGAATCTTGTGGCACTCTTCACATGGAATATATTGTGCATTGTATCATAATTACTAATATTCATGTTTTATAGTTCTTTAACCATTAGTTTTTTGGGGGTAAAGATAGCATTGCTTTTCTTTGTAAATACCAGAACACTCTGTACAATATATTACACATAGTAGATCCTCAATGATACTTTTTAAGCCATTTTATAAATCATTATTTTATTGCTTATATTGCAAATATTACTTTCATTCTAAACATTGTTTTCCCTTGATAAAACAAAACACTGGCAAAGAAATCAGTTCCCATTATCATTTGGTTATTAAACACATGTGGGAGTATAGTATGATGTTACTCTAAAGATATCTAGTTCCAAGAAGACTCACCACATGTTCTCAGAAGATTTTTGAGGTCATCAAGACCAAAGACTCTACCAAATGCAAAAATCTTTCTATAGCAACAGAAAATAATCTTAATCTCTTCCTAGCTTATGATGTGAAAGGCTTTGTCAATAATTCATATATATGTTGTTTTCAAAATAGTAATACAACATATTCACTTTTTTAACTTACATCACCTATTGAGGAGGTAGTGTGACACAGTGGAAACAATTCTGTGTTTAGAGGCAAACGATTTGAGTTAGAACTGAGCTTTGGTGCTGTCTGCCTATGCTATTAATATTGTTATTACATTTTTATTGTTACTATCATCACAATTTCCTAACCTTGAGAAAATAGCTTAACCTCTCTGGGCCTTTTTCCCTTCATTTGCAGAATGACAATATTAAAGAGTCAGACTTCTGTGATCTCATTAAACTCCAAATCTATGGTTAACTGAAAAGTCCCTTCTGAAATTGACAAATACATAAATGTTGAAGTTTCTTTAAAGGGGACATTATTGTTTATTACTTTCATGTGAAGTGTCTAGAAGTAGGCTAGTAAAAGGTTGCCTAGACCTTTTTAATCTTTAAGAATGTGGCTTAATGAATATAGAAAGTTTCAAACTAACTTCAAACTTTTTTAAATGAATTGATTGCTCATTGCTTGAAAACCATTTTTATTATGTAGCTTGAAGAATGCCCAAGGAACCTTATTAACATTGTGTATTTTCTTTTTTAGCAAATCCTTTCCCTAGAGATAGTGCCAAGGGAGATTTCAAACTTGCCCTTGTCCGTATGATCCCAACTTGCCATCTAATGAAGTCTGAATTAATAAGGATTAAATATTTTCCTTTTAATGCTTTTCTCTTCCAGTTTCCCCCCTTAGTGTATTCATTTATGGCTAACTATTTTTTTTTCTCAAAAAGAAATACCTTTTAGAATTACGAACTAAGCAGATACTTAGGTACAGCTTGGGAGAAATAGAGTATTGACAAGACTATGACATGTTGTTCACAATATATTTTCCCTTGAGTTTTTGTTTGTGTATTTGAGTTTATGTCTCCTCCACAAAAACAAACAACAAATTCTTTGTTTAGTATTGATCCAACCTTGTTTCTAAGATCATGTGTGTTGTAGATATATATATAATATATATATATATGTATATACATATATATAATATATATATGTATATACATATATATATACACACACACATAAATACACACACACATTTATATATATGTATGTATGCATGTATGTTTGTATCTGTTTGACAGTATGCTTTTAGAATGAGGTTATTTCATGGTGAGTCACATAATTTCCTCATATTTTCCTCTACCCAAATCATACATATTTAATACCTGTATCTTAAATAATCATTTCTATTTAAGTTTGTATAAAACTCTTCCCTTCACTTTTTTTTTAAATTAATAACTATTCTTGTTACTAACAGACTTTCACCGTCTGGTTTCGTGCATTTGGAAGCTGATTTAAAACTTGTGGCAACATTAACTGAGAATCATTATATGCTACCTAGCATTCATTGTTCAAAACATTAACCCAAACACAGGGAAATAAATGAGACCTTGAAGACAGTGCCTTTGTTGTAGGTAACAGAAAGGCAATAAGCATAGAAGCACAGCTTTCTCATTACCCTGCTGATACCACTTGGTTCCTGAATCAAGGGGGTATTTACTACTGATTTGGCAGTGACTTCAAATAACAGGCAACTAAAGCCATATGGATTTTTCCCATCTTGTGCTTTTACTCTCTTTTTCTTCATTCCTAAACTCCAAATAGTTCATGGGCCTCTTGGGTACAGAATGAACTACTGGTTTCTTTACCTGCAACTAAAATGCATTTATCTACTCCTTGGAGTAGGCACCACTATGTTGCTTCCCAACAGAAAAAAAAAAGAGAGCAAAAACAGGAACAACCACAAAAAAACTATTGCTAAGCCCTATTAACAATCTCAAAAAAAGAAATAAAACCCACTAAACATATCAGTTTCTTAATTTAGGCAGATTTCATTAGATATTCTGTCTCTTTTATGTCTAAAATAGTACAATCCCAGAATCAAAACACTTAATTTAGGGAGCATGCAGTTTCTCTAAATCTATGATTTCAATAATATAATTAAGGGTTCTCTTGGTAAGGAAACTATCTCCAGCAATGTAGATCAATAATGTATAATCTTAGAGCAAGTATTGTTGAAGATTTTTGTGCCATGAACTCTTTTAACAATCTGATGAATCTTATGGATTCATAACATTTTTAAATGCATTAAATAAAATACATAGGATTACAAAGAAAACTATATGAAATATATGTAGATATAATATGCATGTAATAAAACTATATGAGATAAGTATGCATAAATATGCATATACATATTGATATATCTACATCTGAAGATCATTGTATATGTATATGTACCTCTATAGATACAGAGAGGTAAATAAACAGACCTCACATTAAACTGATAAGGTAAGAGAGTTCTTCAGGATCACACAGTCTGTAATTATCAAAGGAAAAATTTAAAGCCATATCTGATAAGGTAAGAGACTTATTCAGGATCACACAGTCTGTAATTATCAAAGGAAAAACTTAAAGCCATGTCTGACTCCAAGCTAAGCTCTTTATCTACTATCCCAAGCTCTCTCTTAATTCTTATATTGTTTGGAAGAACTATCCATGTGCCCAACTCTGCAGTAATTTTGAAGTGACACATTAGTTAGTGAATACTATTTCCCCTCTGGTTTAGATGAGTTTTATCTACAAAGCAAAATATAAGTCTAAAACATACATTGATCTTTCATTTGATGCTACATTGATCATATGATTTTATTAATGCACATAGTCCCTCTACTTGTTCATATCCATTCACACATTCTCATATTGTGAAATATTACCTATGTATTTATCTTAAATATCTATGAAATATTTACCTAACTCAATATACACCATCTTCTAGTTCTTTTTACAGTTTTACATTTCATTGTCACCAGTTCAGTCCTTAGGCTATTTATATGTTTTTATTCATCCAGCTTCCTAACTCTTATGAAAATAAATATATTTCTTCAAAATGATCTTTTACACCACTTTTCCACATATAAGTTATGATAGACAATATGTCAAAGACTACTTGCATTGACCATGTATGTTTTTATTTCCTTTTGGGCTGCTTCCGTTTTTGAGGTAACTGCTATGCAGTTGTTAGAGGCCAAAAGAGGATCTTTCAAGAGTCAAAGGATCCATAGAACTTGACACCAGTGTCCTTTGTCTGATGACGGGAGAAGACCTCATTCTGTCATGTTCCAATCTTCCTGCCTGGTTTCCAGCATCCTGTAAGAAGAGAAGAAATAGGCCTTCAGTTCCTGAATCTTTCCTTCCAGAAAGGATTTCCTTATCTGATTACTTATTATTATAGCTCTATCAAGTTGCTCATCTGTTTTAATGTCGGATGGGGAGTAACACTATTCCAACAGCTTTAAGAATTTGCTCTTTTGCCTGAACTACCTACTACCTCAAACTGAGATCAAACTTTTATGGATAATAAATGTCTAACATCATAAACTACATATCATTCTATTGTACTCTCCAAAGAATCTGCTCTATGGGCAACAAACTTTTTTTTCATTTTTTCACCTTTTGCCCTTGCCTTTGCCATGGATATCCTGAGGGTTCTAGCCTCAGCCCTTTCTTCTCTCTCTTTGTTACTTGGTGATCTCATCAACTCCTGTGGATTCAGTTGTAATCTCTATCCTAATGATTCTCAATTCTTCTTATCCCCTCTTAATCTTTCAGCTGACCTTCATTCTTGAAACTTTGCCTATTCAACATCACAAAGTGGATATCTATAAATATATTAAACTCAACATATTGAAAATTGAACTACTTATGTTTTCCTTAAACCCTATTCCCTTCCTAGCTTGCCTATTTATTGTTAGAATAACATCATCCTTCAATAAGCCTAGACTTACAACTTAGATATCATACTAACATCTGTACTTTCTTTTGTCAAGATATTAGGAGATACCATGTTTTCCAGAGCTTGTCATAACAGCAATCGTTTGCACTCACCCTCTGGGTGATCTGAGCCCCAGTAAAACCCATAGTTTGGACTTATTACTTCCCTATTTCTCAGGAGATCCTGGACTGAGAGTTGAGGTTATACCTGACATGCTGCAGCAGAAAGTGATCAATCATGTCTCCTGACACTCTGAAAAATTCCTACATCTGTAAACGCTAAGGGAACTGAACCAGGTGCTGCACTCCTGTTCCCACTATTTTAACTCTGGTTCTGTGGCCCACTGCATGATCGCAAGGTACAATGACACTTAAGACTTGAGACAATCAAGAGAATTCTGAGAAGATGACAGAAAATTCCAGGTTTTACAAAGTTCCCCCACAAGTAAGTCAAAATATCACCTCAGGGTAAATATAGAGAAAAAAAGAAACTAAAGTTGGGGCAGAACCATAGTCTTCCCCAGCCAATGGAAGAAGAACCCAAGAAAAACTGTAGAAACAATATTTGGTCCCTATGAAGAATAACAACTCCATGCTAGTTCTCCTGAAACAGCAAGTGACTGTGACTAGCTGCGTTGAGAGGTAGCCTCAGCCCTAGTCACAGGAATTTTATTTTCCTTGGCAGTGAGGAAAATTAGACATCTACGTAGTGGAACATTGGAGGAATCTTTGCTGATTAGGGACATCACGCACAGCTGTACTGCTGAGACATGGCCCTGGGTGAGAAGGAATGAGCACATTCCTAGTGAGCACAGAAGCAGTGGAGCAGGGACACTTCTGTCTTTGGGCACTTTCATGAGGGTAGAGTTCTTGGTTTCTGTTTCAGGCCACATGGGAAAATTGAAGAAAGATCTGAGGCCATAGGCATCATCCCTCCTACCACAGGACTTGATGAGGGAGGAGGGCAGGTAGTTCTCCAACCCCATACACATCAGGAATTGGTTAAATAGAGAACAATAGACATAAAATTCAGAAAGAAGGAAGCCAAATGAGGATAGGGAGGGGGACAGGACAAATGAGGGATTTCCAGAGGAAAATCTACTCACATCAGATCTGGGTTAAAGAGAGAACAACATATATATATGTATATATGTATATATGTATATATACATGTATATGTACATATGTATGCATATATATGTATATATGGAGTAAATAAAAAGTCTTCTAAATTTATAAAGAAATAAGAGGGTAAGGGAATAGGATGGGGAGGGTAAAGAAGGGTGTCAAGATTAGCAGGAATGGGATAAAAGAGAAAATGCATATATTTGGAAGGCTATAAAATTCTTCTAAATTCATACAGAAAAAAGAGATTAAGGGGGATGGGGTGGAGGATAAGAGAGGGATACTTGGAGGAGAGGTAGGAGGATAAGGTAACATACACTGATGTCCTTACTTGAACTGAACTGTCAAGCATTCAAACTCTGCTTCAGAGAGTAATACTCTGATGTTCTGGCCACATTGTTCAAATTCCATATGTATGCTTGCCAAAAAGACTACTTTATGGAGAACTTACATGGGGCAAGTGGTCACAAGGTGTTCAGAAGAAGAATTGCAAGTATACTCTCAAAGTCTCTCTTAAGAACTTTGGAATTGATTGTGTGACATGGGATTACTGTCACAGGACCTTGCCCACATCACAGAAGGTGCTGTGCTTTATGAGCAAAGCGGAACTGAAACAGCTGGAAGGAAATGCAGGATGCACAAATTTAGAGAATCCACCTCAAATATTCACATGCACTACTTGTGCCCCATCTATGGCAGAACATTCGGAGCTCATATTGTTCTGATCAGCCAGAGCTGGACACATTCAACTTTGACTCTATCTCAGTGATGTCACTTTGGTCCTCTTCAATAATGAAAGACAACACCCAACCAATCAGGTTAAATAATAGGAAGGCAATGTAGCAGGTGGAAGGAGAGGAATCAGAAGGGACAAGAAATAAGAGATACAAATTAACATAAAATAAAGATCATGAATGGAATTTATTAGGAAAAAACAGTCATCTTGATCTCAAAGTTAAAGCTAAAATATTCTTAACCAAAAGAGAAAATAGGAATAATACACTGTATATGAGTCTTATTAATCAGTATTGTTTTAGACTTCTTAAAATAACTAGACAGTATAAGGTTGGAATATTCCCGTGGTATAGGACATGATAAGTTGGTGAACTTATAAAAATATGGAAAGACATAGACTTGTCAAGGAGGATGTTGTGCATCGCCCAGAGAAACAGAGGGCAAACAAGTATGTTATAGTCCAGTAGAGGGATATTAAGAAATATGTCTGCATACGAATACAACTACACTGGTGAGACAGACTTTTCTTGACTTGTTGATAAGCTGCTTCCATGCACCCAGATCAATTCTGAAGTGATTTTCAAGTTATTTGGAAGGAAATTTGGGAGGGTTTGAGAGCATTGGTTCTTCACCCCATCATCTTGAAAGAGGAAGTCTACCATATATAGTTTTAAATAGTAATGATGATTATGATGATGATGATGAGAGAAAGAAGAAAAAGTAAGGCAAGAATAACAAAAAGGGCTAGAATAAATCAGCAAGCTTTTATCAAGTGCCTATTTTGTGTTTATTAAAGTGCTAAATACTGAAAATACAAAGAGCAAAAAACATACCTTTCAAGGAACTCATAATCCTTGGACATACATGATCAAGATATAGAAAGTATAAATTGAAGATAAACTCAGAGATAAGCTAATAGAATAGTAATAACAATGATATCAAACAGCATTAATCTTTAATAACAATAAATTTTTAAATAAGAATGGTTGATAATTTTATAGTGTTTGATTTATCATGATACATTAATGATTAAAAATTGTTTTCATATTGTTAATATTATAAAACTCAATGTAATAATAATAAAATCTAGCATTTACATGTCATATCATTTGATCTCCATGACAATCATGTGAAGCAATTATAAATATTATAATGACTGTGGTAGGCATTTACATTGTAATTTGAGATTTGCAATGTGCTTTTCTTATATTAACTTATTTAACTCACACAATAACTTTATGAGATAAGTATTGCTATTCTCTATATTTTACACATGAGGAAACTGAGGCATTGAGAGGTAAGGAAGTAATTTAAGAGGATCGAAAGTGGTTCATATTTTCCTAAATGAGACCTAACCTTGATATATATTTCTGTGTACAGATCACTATCCACTAGTAGTACCTGTCCAAACTAAGTTTCTGTCTTCGTCATTTATCTATATCTAGCTATCCTATATGTAGTAGACTTAGTGGTTTAGCCATCAAGCAATATATTATCATTTGAGTGCTAAGTTTTTATCATCCTTTTTTTCTTTATGTTTAGATGTACAGGCTAATCTCATCTTGCTGAGAAGATAAATATTGTGATGAAGTGTGATGTAATCAATATAAGACTGCTAAATTGCAGCATTTGGAAATTGTTATCACTGCTATAAATTGTTGGACCCCTCTTCTTATTGGTGCCTTCTTAAAAATGGAAGCCATCATCATAAGTAAACCTTTAATTAGAAGTTGATGGAACAGTTAACAAAATTTTATCTGTGATTCTATCAATAATAAAATAATGTACACAATCTATGTAATTTCTGAGAATCTCTGCCCACTTTTTAAACACTTAGCTGTCATCACCAGGTTTCACACAGGACTCACAGGACTAGGAGAAGTCTTATATTTCTCTGATTTCTCCCCTTTACACCACCAAAATGGCCTCTACCCTTGTTTTATCAATCATCACCTCCCAAAAGGAAGATTTCATTAGTCCCTTAACTGATCCCCCTGACTCAATTAACTTCAATTCCAAACTTATATATGACACAACTGTCAAAGTGGCATATATTATACTGTGTCATATCAAAATGGCCCATATCTAACCATATCATGTCCCATCCCTACTTCAGGCTCCAGGAGTTCCTCATTACATCAAGGATTTAACCCAAAATCTTTTGTTTAATATTTAAAGCTCTTCATAGTATGGTTCCAATCTAACTTTCATGGATGATTGCATGGATTCTCCTTTAATCACTGCATTCTAGTCATACTATTTTGCTTACCCATTATTTCCCATTAACAACTTTCTCT